>JAANIC010002215.1:49462-93028 GCA_017607545.1 Acromyrmex charruanus
TATATATATTCTTATAAAATTCTTATTATAGCAAAGATTATATGATATAATATACAACTCGAAATTTTAAGACATATGTGGTGTGGCAATAAAATTCGGTGAGTGTCATGAGAAAATAAAGACCATTTAATTAATATACGAATGACCTTTATTGTCCTTCGAAGTAATCCCCGCTAGAGGCAATACACTTCTAATGTTCATACAGTTTATAAACATTGTAACAAATCTTATTGTCACACGATTCTAAATGTTCGAAATGTTTTTAAATCGAATCCCTTTCATCATCTTCTTTAGCTTAGGAAATAAAAAGTCTGCTGGAGCAAGATCGGGGAATAGGGAGAGTAATTCAAAATGGTAACGCTGAGACTCGAGAATTGCTATATATGTTTTGAATCAGAAGTAAAACAGAGCAAGATTTCGCGGAACGAACTCACGCATGCGCGCTAGCGCATAATAAAATGCATTCGGACAAGGAGCGTTCCATTGAATCTGAATACGAATGTGCCTAAACCAATCATGTGATCTATGACGTAGTGTTCGTAGACAGGTCCCGCCGTGAAATTTGTTCCACGAATCTTGCAACATTGACACAAAGTCATAATTAGGTTATAATCATAAGATGATATCATAAGATGTATCATCATGACATCAGATGCTTAAATATGAACTTTATTTTTTGATTCCAAGCATATTTACAATCTGTCAGGTTGTGACTATAAGTAAATTTTATAATTTTAAATAGCATGTAGAAGTAATCCAAGTGGAGTACATCTCTTTAATTATGCAATCATTTTAACTCTAAAGATTTTTTTTTATCTAATTATGTAACTACATTAGTTGTATCGATTTATTGAGTCTAATGGTTTGAACCGCTTAAATCGTCGTTTATCCTCAGTTTTAGTCAAAAGTTTATTCGCAAATTGATTAGGATGTGCGTCCGCAGTCTATCAGCGTAATTCGAGGCATAGTTTGTTATTACTTTTTTAATTGTTTCAATATTAAGATCTCGTCTGATAATTTCGTTAGATATGAACCACGGCGCGTCTACTATTGTTCTCAGAATTTTTGGTTGAAACCTTTCTAGAATTTCTATATTTAAATTAGAAGCAAAGCCTCATAATTAAATATCGTATCCAAATTGGTATAATAATTTATAGAGCAGTACTCTGCTGTACAGTGACATTTTTTGGTTTCGAGTAAGTAACTAGTATATATTTCTAATTGTAAGTCTAATTCCCAGTTGCTTCTTTTTATGCCATACTCGTATATGCATTTTCCAAGTTAATCTTCGGTCTAAGTGAACTTCTAAGTACTTCGCTGAATCTGCTTGATTTTATTGTAATGTTGTTTAGTTTTATTGGTGAGCATAAGTCTTTATTCAGTGTAAATATAACATACACAGATTTATTTTCATTAGCTTTTATTCTCCAAGTTTTAGGTCAGACTTGTATTTTAGAAATATTTCCTTGGAGAATCCTTGATACTTCTTCCGGATTTCTATAATGCTATGATGATTGTGTTGTCCGCGAATATTCCCGTCAGAGTTTGTTCCGTTGTTGATAGGTCGGCGGTGAATATTAGATACAACAGAGGTCCAAGGATACTGCCTTACCTCCGTTTTATTATAAAATATCTGTCTGCTAGATATGATTTAAGTAAAAGATAGTAATTATGCGATAACTGTTTTTTTTTAAATATATTTTGTAGATAACCCTGGGTGCTGTACTTTATCAAATGGTTGAGTAATATCTAGGATCGCTAAGCAATGTTCTCTATCCTCCAGAGCGTTATTAATTATTCTTACGACTCTGTGCACTTATTCGATTGTTGCTCTCTAAAAACGAATTGATGCCTGGAATAATTTTGTTACTTACTAGTACAGGTTGATTCTGTTTAACATGAGCTTTTCAAAGATCTTTGACAGCACAGGAAGTAGACTTATTGTCTATATAGATAATTCTTCTGGTTTTTTCCTGGTTTTGGTATTAGTATAATCTGAGCTATTTTCTATAGAGCCGGAGTAGTATTTTAATCTTATAATAGCATTATAGCAATCTATAATTAGTTATCAGTCTTACTGCTTTCTATGGAAGTTCCTTTAACACTTTGCCTGTAATCAGGTCATACCCTGGCGTTTTATTATCTTTCAAATTTCGTATTATTTTAGGCTTCGCCTATTTTTATTTTTTGGAGAGTTCATTTGCAGCGGTGATTCGAGATAGTTTAATATTATCCTTTGTTTTTCTTCTGATCTTTCTTGCAGGTATGGCTCAAAAAAATTTTTTTAAGGTGTTTGAAAAATAATTTAATTTTATCTTTAGTGGTTCTTGCTCATTTTCCGTCTTCTTGTTTTACCGAAGGTATTAGTTGATTAGAATTCTTCTTTGTGATTTTTCCATAGTGAGTAGTCTGTTGCTTCTGTAAGAGTGAGCTCTAAGAAAAACTTTTTGATCATTTTATTTCGTTCGCTATTTATTAATTTTTTAAATTGTTTTTCGGTTTTATTTAAATTCGCTTTATCATTCGGTGATCTTGAGATTTGCCATTTTTTGCGAAGTTTTTTTTCTTTGCAATTTTAAATTTAATAGACAATGCGTTGAGTTTCTAACATTATACGCTGTAGGAATGGATTCCCAGGTCATTTTTTGTATTTTAATATTGAGACTGTCTATTGCCATCTCTAATTCTTCGTTAGTTTTCAATGATATCTTACATGTTATTTGTTTATATGTTTATTTGTTCATTTAAAAGATCTCTGCAACATTGCTAAATATAATTGTTTTTCTTTTGAATTACTTAAGATCTAGATCACCACCACAGGTGTTTCACATTATAGTCGCCACCAGCGATGAACCTATGACCAAGAGTTTTGAAATAATTAATGTAATGTTCTTGTTTGCATGCTTTGGCGGGCTATATATGGCTGAAAGAGTAATAGGTCCTATCCAGTCTTCTATAGCGATACTTGTTGGTTATAGATAGTTTTGAGAACACTTTTCGGTTTCATGATGCTTAATAACTGTTTTAATTAGAGCGGTACCACCATGTGCTGTGCCGTTCGGATGTAGATTGTATAATTTGGGATTTTTATTTATTTATTAGCTTTTTTTCGTGTAATGTTCGTTTCTGAAATAAACATTACGTTTATGTTATGCTCGGATAAAAAATATTTAAGTTCATTGCTTCTTTGAATAAATCCGTTGGCATTTCAGGTTCCTATTTTTAATATTTACGTATTTAATATTACATATTACATATTTAATATAATAAATATTTAATATAAACGTATTTTGATATACGTGCCATTATTTCATTTTAGTGATCAGGGCTGTTAGTAGATTTAACATTGTACCTATTTTCCTCATAAGAAGCGTTATCATTTCTTCCAATCTGTTTTGTTGTTCAGATGTGTTTGGTGTCATAACTGGTGGGTCACTGTTATTATAAATATTATTATCTTCTAGGCTTGGTTGATGTGTAGGAGTATTTTCTTTTAGTAATACTTGTATAATAACTGTCAGCATAACTTGTTGGTTGTGTTGATCTTGTTTTATTTCTGCTTTATTGTTCATTTCTTAAATTTGATCTTGTATTTCTGCTTCTATTTTTTCCCTTAACTTAGGAAATAGTTTTTGATGCAATTTAGCCTTTGTAACGTACAGGATGGTTTCCTCCGCAGTTGCAACATTTTATTTCGTTAAACATCTGTTTTTTACTACAATCACTAGTTAGGTGTTTTCCTGCGCATTTGACACATTTTGGTTCTCTGAAGCAATAATTCTTCGTATGCCCGTATGCTTGATATCTGGAACATTGTGTGATTTTTCTTTTTTCGTATGGTTTCAAAAGATTATTGTATTTAATAAATTTTTTTACTATGTAAATGTCATGCTGTTTTCCTTTTGCTGCAGTTCTATAAAGAAAAGTAGCAGCGGTTTCTTAGTTCTAGTTTCTAGATTTTTCAGAATTTGTTATTTTTAGAACTAAGTATAAATTAAATCCTAAAGATTCTGTCATGATACAAAGTGGTTGGATATAACAGAGCAATAGGAGTCAAGCACGATAATTCTTGCAAAGCAATACGGTTAACAAAATAACTTTATTAATAATCCGTTTACATGTTTCGGTTCACTTTTGGCCACTCTCAGAGACAATATGATGTAATTATAAAAATTTTTTTTTTTTACAAATTAATTCATTTCAGTAAACCACCTCAACCTATTATCGGAAACTATAATATAAAAACAATTTAAAATGTATTAAAATTATTGAAAGGTAAATTTGTTGGAGAAACAAAAACGATTTATTGTAAAAATAATAAAAGGTAACTCACTAAAACAAAAATTCACCATATCGCAAACACTTAAATTCTATCGATTATTGACCATTTAGCGAATCAATGTCAATTATGTTGAAATTAATGAATAACTTTTAATACACCTAAAACGTTAATCGCACAGAAAAAGAAAAAAGAAAGGAAAAAACTCTGATATTATAATCTGATATGTCCAGACGGACATCAAAACAAAAGCTGAATTGTTACGTCCTGCTTTGCGTAGAAACATAATTTTACTTTATTTTTTTTTGTCTTTTCGTTTCACGCTGAATTATTTTTCGTTATTTAATCTCACATTGTTTATCTAAAGTATTTCTATTAATTAATTGCCGATATTCCTAGAGAAACTTATTCGGCGTGTTATGATTCTCTCATGCCGACACCGCGTGACACATGTGTTGCGTGAGCCAATCGAAGCACCCGTGAGGCGCATGCCACGTGACAATGATTGCGATGAAATTCCAGGCTAACTCCATTAACTCGCCGAGTTAAGGAATCGTTCTCATATGTTGGGACTGTCATGTCATTATCATCCTAACGTTTAAGAAAAATTAATCCGATCGAAACACCTCAACGTCTATAATCTCTCAGAATAAGAATAACCTATTGAGTACAATCACAGCCTGCGACGTGCGTGTCGCTCGTCGCTCCGAATCCTTGGGATTTCAGCCGCTCTAGCCGAGAATACTGTTAATTTCGAAGTCTAGCGTTATGTACATACATAGCGTTAATACATTTTTTGTTTGATTTACTATCTTTTGGCCATTGTGATCGCCTTAATTAGCCTAAAATAGATAAATAAACGCGAATTTGTCGCGTTAGCGAGCGCCGACCAATCAAGAGTCGAGGAAAGAGCAGCGCGGACTACGGAGAAAAGCCCAAAATTTAATTTGTTAATTACTTTAAAATTCCATCAATTAATGCGAACTTAATTTGATCCGTCAGTTCTAAATTGAATTCGTGGTAACCGTGACGAATTTCAGTCCGATGTGACTAATATTTTCATATGAAAAATTATTTTCCAAATTCGGCATGTATTACCAATTCCGGGAAATTCGAGCTCCTTTCTCCCGATTGGCGCCTATATAAACGGGGCGAAAATTAAGCTTGCTGATCGCATCATTCTGATCGATAGATCAGACCGAAATGCTGGCGGAATATCTATCAATATATCACAATTTCAAAAAAAAAGAAGAAAGTATGCATATGTTGATTTCTTTCAAGCTTCCCCTTTTCTATACCTTCGGGCTGACCGCGCTTGTAGGAGTTGCTCAGCTCTTTCCCTTCTCTTAGCCTAACTGTACTCGTAGGAGCTGCTCAATTCTTCTTTTCACTACTATTTATTTCTACAATTAATTCCTAATTCTGCTTCTTTAATGCAATTATTCAACTAACCGCAGTAATGTATATAAAAATAAAAACACTTCCAGTAGAATGACTAAAAAAGCAAACCGCGCAAGGAAACGGGTTCAGACTCTACATATTTATCAAGGGCTGAAGGCCATTAGGGATTTCGATTCGTCAATCTTTTCACCGGAAACCACCTTTCTTGCCCGTGCCCGCGGTTCCCGTCGAGGGCTCCCAAACGGAATGCATCGAGCCACCGCGCGCAGCCAGAAAATCTCATGCGCCACTGACCGCCGAGCAACGGAACGCCAGGGCCGACAGGGAGACAACCGCTCCATGCCAGCGGAGCACGCGTCCCATGGCTATCGTTAAACAGGCTCCGAATGCTCGCGGGCCACCGTGCCGCCTCCTGCTGGTTGTCTCCTATGTCCCGGTATAATTTCATGTCACTCGAGTATCAACCGGATAACTTATCAATAAGAACATAGATACTTATTTAGCGTTATATTCTGTCTTGCTCAATCCTACTCCTTATCCCCTCCTTAAAGAGTATGAAATGATGAAACGGTTTAAATTGCTCAGATCCATCATTAATTTCTTTGCTAAATGAACTCTAATCAACTTGACATTTGTTACGATTAAATTATTCGCTGAAGCATTAACATCAATGGCAAATTCAACAAATAATTCATAAATTACTCAATCAAATAATTCACGATGTCTCATATTGATAAAGAACAATGTCGAATTCCATTTCAAGAGAACAGTAACTATTAATTTAAAATTCTAAATCAATTATAATAGATCAATTATCATAAAGGATTCCTGTAGCATGCGATACGCCAACGCTAGCAGTCTCATGGTTTGCCGCTCGACCAGAGACTTGCTCCCACTCTGATTATACCTTCCCTACTCTAATAAACACTCCGCTACTCTTTCAATCCTATGTTCTGCTCGCGCGCCGCGCAGGACCGTCTCTCTCTCTCTCTCTCTCTCTCTCTCTCTCTCTCTCTCTCCTCTTCCCTCCCTCGCTCTCTCTCCTCCTCCCTCCCCCGCTCTCTCTCCACTCCGCACTCGGCAGCAACGCGACGCATAATATGACGCAAGAATTCTACACCAAGCCGCGGATCGTAAGACAAATAGGCAACATCTTGCGAGCGCGAAACGTAATCCATAAACGCAAAAATATTCAATCCGTGACTATTAGCTGTTCTTAACATAAGAATTCGTAATATTTCTGGCAGCAATGGGATAATAATAAGAACTACTGCATCCTAACACAGTAATTCATAAACGCGAAAATATTTAAATTTATTACAGTTCATGATGTAACGTTTCTAGTGACAGCGGTGGGATGAGACACGATTGCCGCGACATTTAGTAATAATAATGCGTATTCACAAGATATGATTAAATGCAATTGCCGTGCGATATTGCACATTCATCAATCTTGATATTTGAGAAAGGAAAATAATAAAATAAAATAAATTTGACAATGAGTAAAGTAAACTTAGGGACCATTCCCTACATGATAAGATTAATAAAAAGAGATCGTTTACCGTAATGAATTAATTGACATAAACGTTACAAACCTGGAAAAAACCTTCACTTAAAAATATGATAACTCTAATATTCTAATAAATTATTATTATTCTAATCTAAGCGTATATTTCTAAAAAAAAGGGGGTATTAGGAGCGTGTACTAACACGCACCTTGAAATACTTGATTGTTTTCGTTGCTAAGCTACCTACCTAAGACAAGTCGATCCCACTAGTAGTTCATAAACGCGAACTGATTCAGAGAATCGAAGCAAATGATGCGCATCGTTAATTTTTTTACCGGAACTGTTTTAACCTGTCCCGTATCAACACCTATTAATGAAGGCCTATCAGCACCGTTTATTTTCCAAAGTCCGCGATCTTCAGTAAACACGACGTTTTCATCTGGGGCCGCGCCCTATCCGAAATCGTACGTTCGAGACACTCTCAAACTCGTACCTATATACGACGGGCATAACATACCTGTTTGGCAATTTGTTCGCGCTTGTAAGAGGACTAAAGAAACGGTTCCCAAATCGATGAAGCTCACCTTGTTCGATTGTTGGATAATAAATTAACGCATCACGCTTATCTGGCAGTGAGGATGAGAACCCATTATTAATAAATTTCTCGACACGCTTAAACGAACTTTCGAGCCAAGAAGAAGCGCGAATTACTATCGCGGCCAACTTAGTATCGCGTATAAAAAACCGAATGAGCATGTCTTAGATTATATAGGACAAATTAAGGACTTCATAATCATTATAATCTAAGGCGATCAATTTAATCTCAATCAGTCTTTGAACCAAAATGAAATCTCGTCAATCGACTCTTTCGCGTTAGAAGCGTTTTACGAAGGATTGCCACGCGAATACCGCGTTAAACTCAGAGCAGAGGGTTAAATCGATTTTAGGGACGCCTGTTCCAAAATAATTGCAATTAGCAAACGATTAGAGAGGGAGGAAAATAGAGAAAGAAATTTTCGCACTCCGCGCACAGACTCCTCGTCTCTTCGTGTACTCTCACGCGATTCCCTCGCTGAGGGAGCCGTGAATAATTCGGCTAGCTAGTACGAACAAAAGATTTGCAGTTATTGTAAAGCCTTCGGACATCTAATTAATGAGTGTCGCAAGCATCAGTATCGGGAAAATTTTAATAATAATAATAATGCGTATTCTCGGAGTAACAATATAAATCCGAATGACCCTACTTCAATGGGCGGAATGAGTCACTAGGGAAACCTGCTGGAGGTCTCGGCAAAAGGGACGCCTCGAGGCCTAGGAAATGCTCCCCTTTATCTGGATTGCATTCAAAACCAATGTCCTTCCAGTCGCCAACAGAGGCATACCCTCTGAGTTCGAATCAGTTCGACCTTTTTTCCGCGGACCAACCGCCTTCATCAACCGGAGGACAACCGAATATAGTAAAATTAAAATGCATAAACGAACACAACCCTATTGATAAAAATGAGATTCTTCAATTAACCGGCATCAGATGATGTCGTAAATATTCATCAGAAGATGTCGTAAATATTCTAGGGACAATAAGAGCCCACATGTTACAAACTTCATTAGTATTTCATACGGTTCCAAATGATTTTCTTATAACGCAACAGGGTATATTAGGTACTACTTTCTTCACAGAGCATAATGCCTGTATCAATTATATTAATAACAGCATCGCTTGGTGCAATTGTGTCTTCTCGTTTAAATCCCAGGAAACCGTGATCATTCCGCCATGATATAATTCCGGTTTTGTTATATATATTTCTAATCCGACTAATAAGTTCTAATAAGAAATTAAAACTGGCTATTTGACCTCGATTACGTTTTTGCGAAAGGGTATTTGTCGGAGATGCCCTCGTTACTTATATTGACAATAAAGCTTATGTAAAAGTAATTAACACTCTCGACCACGAAGTCGAGCTTCTAATACCCACAATTAAATTACAAGAGGTTAATAAAACCTTTCATGAACCTCTCCATTATGAACGAAAACAAGAAAGAATTCTGTCATCTCGTGGGATCTTCTGAAAAAAATCTTCCGAAAAATACTAATCAATCAATAGAAAACACGCCAAACTCTGTAATAACGTCAAGTAAAAATATTAATATAATCAAAGAAAATAATAAACAAAAATCGCTTTCTTCTTCCAATCTTATTAACTCTATTACTTCTAATTTTTCTAATCTACATCCCTCATTGGGGCTACCCTCTAGTACAGAATGTACTCATCCCCACGAAGAGCCTTCTAATATTTCTAATCTACATTCCTCGTTGGGACCTCTCCTTAGTACAGAAAGTACTCATTCCTATGAAGGACCTCCTAATATTTCTAATTCACATCCCTCGTTGAGGCCTCTCTCTAGTGCAGAAAACACTCCTCACGAAAGGCCTTCTAATACTTCTATTCCTTCTAAGCTTTCTAACACTAATTCTAATTCCAATTCTCTACTCCTCACTCCTATAATAAGGAAAAAAATTTCTTTAATTACTAATATAATAAATAATACTACTAACAAAACATTAATGATTATTACTAATTCATATATTAATTTGGCGAATAAAAACCGTCGGGATGATAACGACGACAGTCTTATTTAGAAATGAGGTCTTATAGTATATAAAATGATAAAGTTTAAAAACTTTATAATCAGAGTTTAATATCGAGAAAGTTCTGAGAATGTGTTTTTGTGCGAGTGAGAAAGCTTTTCATTCCAGCTCACTTTGCGGTAACATTGTAGCGTTGAAAATATGGTAACTCTATAAGATTTATAGTTTCTGATGAACATAAGTAAATAAATGATGAATATACAAGTTTAAGTGAAACGTATATATTTGTTTTGTTTCTTATTAGGTTTATTTTTTTTCTTTCCCGAGTTTTAAATAAAGAGGTTATAAACACAGAGTAAGGGAATCATTAAGAATACGTAAACGGATAGAAGGAGACGAAAAATGAGATTTAGAGACCCTATAATAAGAGTCGCGACTCGAGCTAACTTTTGTATGCAGGGTAGTTGTTTTAACAAAATTGATAACAGAGAGAAATATATCATATCTCTGTCTAATCATAACGCGTCTCTAATCTAAACTTGCGCTGATGGAACATGCGTACATACGTTACTCAACTGTACTGACAATTATTAAAAATGGTTGGGTATGCAATAACTAAATTATTGCAATAGGTATCTCAACCAAAGGCCAATGAAAGCATTTCCTCGAAATGCCGAACGTCGTGCTTTATAGGCAAAATATGTTAGTGAAAGATGTAGAGGAAATGATATGAAAAATTGGACGCCTGCAACAGCAAATTCTTTTCTCGCATACGTCATTTCAACAATGTAACGTAAAGAAATCTATTTGTTAATGCCTTTAAATTAATTAATTTTAATTGTTTCTTTGCGATTAGTAAGGAGTCTTTGCAAATCAATTTATGTTTAATTTTAATTATATTGTTGAAATTCAAGAGTAACAACACGAATGTAGATATTCAAATATATTATAGGTGGGAATTATTAAAATATGCCAGACCAATGAAAATACAATTTTTTCGTGTCATGACTCTTATTAGAGGGTCTCTAGAAATGGCCATCAGTACCCTTATTTAATCACGCATGCGTTGCTGATTTTCACTGTTGGGGGAGAGATTTGAGGAAAGCACTCTGTTACACGGCACACTTAATCGAGTTTAATAACATCTGTAGCGAAATTGTCCAATCATAACTCTTGCTGGAATGACTGTGATTGATCAGTTTCACAACTGCAAATGTTATTAAACCCAATGAAAAAACTTTAGAATCTCTAGGAGATTTGCCTATGCGATTTACATACGCCAATTCTTATAGGACTCCTGGCCAATTTCTTCTTATAAAAAGCAAGTCCATCTCGTGACGAGGCCAAGTATGAAAATGACAGATCTTGCTCGGTTTTTGCTGCTAATTTGCCGTCAAGTTATGTCAGCAGGCTCTGTTCGGTTTCTGCCACCAATTTGCTGGCATAACATATCAGTAGGCTTTGTCATATTTTTGACAGCAGTTTGTTTGCTAACAATATCTGATAATACAAATTCTGTGTACAATTTGTTGCCTTTCTGCAATCAAAAATTGATAGCTCTGCTCAAAATCTGTCTGCAGGCTTTGCTATCAGGAATAAATATACATATAAAAAAACATATAAAATAAAAACAAGTATTTAAATACATCGATATCACAGGAAAAATATTTAATCACAGAATGTATTGCCATTGTTTTACTGTTGTGTACTGCATTTTTAAACGATCTTTTAGACTGTAGTTAAAAAATTGTTGGCACTGTTTATTTTCTTATGCATTACATGTTATACGTTATGTAAGAGTCTGTGCTCCCCGCTTTATGGCTTCTGCACACTGGACGCTACCACGGTAAAATACGACGCAATAACCAATGAACATTTTAGCAGCTGTAAGCTTATTGCCGTGCGACAAGCGTTTCCGCATCCAGTGTGCAGAAACTTTTGGTCCGCAAACACGATAGGTGTAGTAAGCGTCAGAGTCGGTAGAAGTAACGAGAATACTCATTCATACCTTATTTGTGATACATATACGTATCTGCAATCTTACATTGTCGTATATCGTTTTATAGAATAAATATTTTACCATGAAATTTGTTCTGGCTTATGTTTTACGAAGTTTCCCGAAGAATCGTATTTTATAACTTCGCTTTTAAAAATGTTATAATAACTAGAGATGATCTGCAATATATAAGATATTACAGTATAATACAAGCACGCACGAACGCATCCACACTCACACACACACACGCACGCACACACAGTTATTTATATAGCATTTACATATATAATAGAAAATTATGGTTTTAATAATTTATTATTTCCCAGATAGCATGGCATCGTCTATTTGAGGTAATTAATTGGTCATTCTTAACGAATCTGGTGTCCTATCATCGTAAAAGTGACGTGGATTTGTCACAACAACATAACGTTATTAATTAATATCATAACATATTAATATCGAAAATATGTCATTATTTTCGTATTAATTGGCATAATACGAATGAATAAATGAATGACGTTATTAATTGATCTCTAATAATGTTATCAATACATCGTCGATTAGTCATTTATCTGATGTCAATAAGTATGATGTTGTAAATATGTCATAAATAAATGATGTCATTAATTGAAAAAAGATAACGTCATTATTATATCTTATAGCGATTTTGCTGGAAACACCAACGTGCACTGGTGCATATCAAGATCGTTGTACACTGTTAATACCTATCACCGTGGCAGTGTATTTCGTCAGGCAAACACGAGATTCACGAAGTGTGAACCTCATTACCGACCTATAATACTGATGCGACCTATAATACTAATGGCGTGCGGTATCATGGTAGCAGGCGTCTGGTATTTGAAGAATAGTTTTGCCATTTTCAACTGTTTGCATCATTCACGATTTTCGAGAAATCTATCCGATTTGAGGTGATCGATTTTCACTAGAAAGCCTCACAGGGAGAAAGTGACAAATTGCATCACGTGAATGCCTAGGTCCAATCAGAACGTCACGGGATGACCAGTTTTCTCCAATTTCTTCCATGCCTTTGGAACTTTAATGCCCATACCCAATCAAAGAAGACGAGCCACGTGATGCAGTCATCGTTTATCACTCTCTTCCTGTGAGGCTCTCTAATTTTCTTTTCATTTTCTTCTTTGTGTTTTTTTGGAATACAAACGGTCACGTTTTCCCCGATTTTATTGCGATGACTTCCTTTTCGAGTAATACGAGTAAGTATAATGTAAATACATAATAAAAACATAAATATTAAATTAATAGATATAGTTTAATATTTAATATGCATTCGGTATTAGAGATTTATGTTTCTAACCTAAAACTCGCTGTAAAGCTGATTTTACAATGAGTCGATAATTAAAAATCGTAAATTTTAATTAGCGTTAACCTAAATAGGTGACAATGATTTTTCGCACCTATAAGTTGTTAATTATATGAGTTGTTTAGCTTGACCAGTAGGAATAAAGTCGAATTTGGCCAGTTTTAAGAAAATCGGTAGTTTAGTCGTATAAGTTGGCTATTGGCCAAGAAGACTGGCGAATTTCCCCATCTCTCCCTCCCCACCCACAATTCTCTTCTTTCCCCCCACCACTCCAATAAGTAATATAATATATTGTAAAAAGGAACGGCTCGGAGGAACAGCTCAGTATAAGGCTGCTCCTCGCCCTGATGAAGTAGACTGCAAGGTTCACGGAACATGGCATTCCAAGAATGGATCTGGACACGGAGGAAACCCGCGAAACGCATAATCTTTATATATAAAGTTTCAGGAAAATTAAAATTAAAATT
Source organism: Acromyrmex charruanus (assembly GCA_017607545.1). Classification (NCBI taxonomy): domain Eukaryota; kingdom Metazoa; phylum Arthropoda; class Insecta; order Hymenoptera; family Formicidae; genus Acromyrmex; species Acromyrmex charruanus. Next base: position 63,040 of record JAANIC010002215.1, read on the forward strand.
TAACACTCCGTATGGTTCCCTTGTTAGACCCTTGTTACACGGCACATTTAATAACAACCGTAGATGTAAGTTATAAAATTGTTCAATTATAGCTGCTCTTGGAAGAGTGAAATGTGATTGGCCAGTTTCACAACTACGGATGTTATTAAACCCGATTAAGAGTTCCGTATAAATGTAGTCCTAATTTCTAATCTATTCATGATAAAGAAAAGTGCAGCGTAGACACAGGTCCACTGAAAAAAAAGGTACCATATGCTGGGATGAAGGTCCAGCTATTCTTATGTATTTTGAGTCACTGAATACAAATCTGACATCAAAATAAAACCGTCCAGAGTAAATTTTCAATCTAGAGCGAAAAAATGGATCAAATACCTCGAAATTTCTGCTATTATTGATATTCTAAAACCACATTGGAAAAAAAACTTTTAATTAAACTTAGATCATATGTTTCTCGAGTTGAGAAATACTGTATTGAATACTTATCAGCCGTCAAGAAATATTGGACCCTTAATATTTTGATTGACGGTCAAGATGGCAATAAACGAGAAGGTAGTATGGATTAGCTTCAAAGAAGTTGTAGGCATTCAGACTTCATCGCTAGAAGTTATGCAAGAGGTGTAGAGGACGTAGATACGGCTTTTGTTACCACCTTGTGCGTCAATTGAGATAAGGGTTGATTTTTATAGTAACATATTAGTATTCCAGAGCGTTTAGTACAGTATTTCTTGACGGCTGATAAGTATTTTTCAACTCAGGAAACATATGGTCTAGGTTTAATAAAAAATTTTTTGACAATGGTCTTAGAGTAAAAGCAAAGATTTCGAGGTTTTTGACCCATTTTTTCGTTCTAGATTGAAAATTTACCCTGGAAAATTTACCCCTGGAAAATTTATCCTATTTTGATGTTAGATTTGTATTCATCGACTCAAAATACATTAGAATAGCTTCTCCACCTCAGCAAATGGTACCTTTTTTTTCTGTGGGTCTGTGATAATCAATTAGATTTTGAAATATAAATACATTTTGAGTATTTTTTACAAATATATATTTTGTAAAATTTGTCTGGAAATTAGGTTAGAGGAGATATGTTCTCACTTTAGTAGTTAGCAACTCTCAAATTTAATCAACTGATCAACTAATCGGCATTGGTGAAACTGGCTCTAGATTTCAACTAAAATTCTATAAATATGAACTGACAATACAAGCAGGAGCGTGTCCGTACTTCTCTTTCTAAAAGTATCCGGAAGTACATTTCGCGCAAACTTGACACATTCTGTACACATTAAATATGTTTCATTATCTCTTTCGATATGATTTTATAAAGTTTTGCTTTGCGTATCTTTTTGACTGCTTACATTGTATACTTTTTAAAAAGAACCTTATTTCGTGATTTGCTACAATATATAATATCATTTTTAATTCTAATATAGTATTAAAGCGCCATATGCTTAATTGACATGCACAATGTACATTTCCGGGTACTTTGACAAAGGAAAATAATTGAAAAGTATGTTTCTCTAATTTCTTGCGGATATTATTCTCTTGCAGAAACTATAGATAATTGCCTGTCCATACCTTTAAGGCTTATGAAAATTCTATTTCCCTGTCAATTTGTCAAATTTCCTTGAATCTCAATAATTTCCTGAGATTTGGCAACACTGCTTAAACAATTTGGCCGAGGCACAGTTTAACTAGTTATGATACCTCATTTTTTTATGTTATGAGTTTCTAATGATTGGTTTATACTATAAACGAGATGTCTTTTATAATTTAACCCTTAACCTAATTGTGATTCCATTTTTGACCGACGAGGGAGTTATATCGTTGTCTCCTGAGTTATGTACATGAAACTAGTCAAGGTATTCCCCACACAGTACTAAATGCCAGAATATGGCCAGAATATTACATTTGATATCTGAAATGTTCTGATGATCTCAGAAATTCTGGCAGTGATAACAAAATGTCTTATGCACCTAACAATATTCTGGAGACATTCTGTAATATTCTAGAAAGGTTCTGTAATATATAATACATAGCGGAATGTTACCAGAATATCACCAGAATTTTTTCGAAATATTTCTGCAAACATCAGGAGATGTTACATATAGGATATTTTATTTGAAATATTTTATAATTAAAAAAAATTTTTTAGAGACATTCAATTTGAAATATTTTCTTAATATTCTGGAGACATTTCGTTTCAAATCTTTCTCTCTTTGCTTCTGGAACGAAACAAGATCAGCAATTGTTCTATTCCAAATAGTTTCGTGTAGAAAAACACGCGGAGGAGGGCTCCCTGCATCCCTACTACGATTTAATCCTGGCCTAATCAACTCTTATCTAATGTGAGGTAGACCTCGGTTCTCAAGGAAATTCGCACCTTAGGCAGGAAAGAGATGGAATGGAAATCGTTTCGCGTACAAAGTTGTGCGCTTCTAAATAGAGAGGGGAGGGGAGAAATCTCGTTTCGCGTGGAAAGTCATTAATCCTGTAAGCAGGGAGGATTGGATAAATTTTGTGTTCTGTTTATAAAATTTATTTTGTTAATAACTTTTTAAGTAACTAGCGCGGGCTAAAACCTTCCGAAGATCACTCAAGACCCTTGAAAATTATATATTACATTATTTATATATTACAAATGACAATACATGTCAAGGTCAAAGTCATCGAAGATGGTCCGTTGTTTTCAATATTTACTAATATTTTTTATTCATAGTTTAGAATTCTACATATAGTATGTATTGTAAAATTAAAAAGTCTTTTAGGTTCATATGACCCGTTGCTATAGTTGAGGATTAATGGTTATTAAGATTCTAAATTTATTTTGTTTATTCAGTAAAGCTTAAAGTCTATTATTCAGTAAAGTCTATTATTCAGTAAAGCTTAAAGTCGAAAAATTTGTGTTAAAAATTTATTTAAAATGAATTATACGATGCATAAAGTTATATTAATATAATTAAAAAAAATTTTTTTATACAGAAACAAAACAAAGAAAAAAACGAAACAAATAGTGATCAAAGTAATAATTAGAAGTATTGTGAAGTGTTCGAAGGTCGTGAAGACGCGTCAGCGCGCGCTGTATGCTAGTCCTATCTAAAAAAAGGATGTTAAATCAATAGTCGAATTCATTGTTGCTTCTTTTCCACGATGTGGATTGGTTGTCTAGAACTCGATCATATTGCGTGCGTAACTTCGTGTCGCAAGCGAATGTCGTGTCGATTTAGTTCTCTCGCTGCACTTACTTCGTGAATGGCTGTCATTGCTGCGGAAGATCGCGTTTGATAGTTAAGCGTATCGATCAATAAATATTATAAAAGGGTTAATCATGTAATGGTATTATAACATTGTAAAATTAATACTAAAAAAATGCCTATTACAGTCGAAGCTGGAATTTGCTTTATTGCTTTAAATAATTTAATCTTGAATTACTAATATACACTATATATGTATATTTGCGAATATACCATATTGTAGTCTTTTTAGAACTGCGCGCCGAATTGTTTTTCTGGACTATAAATGCAATTAAAACAATATTATATTACTGTAATAGCAAAATAATATTTTTCACAATAAATTTATTAACAGTTTCAACATATTAACATCTTTATAATATGATTTTTGATGGTAGCATCAAATTATTAAATTGCTTATTTAATTTAATTCTCGAATACTAGAGTAGTTTTAATCAAATAAATGTGTTTAAAGAAATTTAACACTTTTTTCTAAGTTAATTTTGTCTTTTATTTTTAATAGTAACAAAATTGTCATTAAAAAACAAAATAAATTGGAATTCGAAAAGTGCGAACTAATGACATATAATAAGGGAAAATACCCGGGCAAAATGGTAAAGCGAATATCTTTTATTTTCGTTTATCTATCTGATATTGCGCTATGAGTTTCTAGCAGTTGAAGGAATGACCAACTACGTTATAAAAGCAGTTGAAGGAATGATCAACTAAGCTATAAAAGTACGAAACAACATATGATTGCCTTTGGCGTTGAGGATCCTTGTTCTATCGTATTGCTGTCATTAAGATAGAAAGAGACACAAGGAGTCCTGACAAGCTAAACTACTAACTTCCATAGTTTACAGTTAGGATGCTTGGTCTATGGATATGTTCGCTTTTCACGCTTATATGCTATTAGCATTTCATTTCATTCTTGTTGACTATCAGATATTAAATAAAGACAAATAATACTTACAAGCGCTATAAGCGCAAAAGCAAATGTACCTTATGTATATACATCGTTGATACGAACAGTATGGCCCGTATTCAGAACGCGCTTACAACGATATTAACACGCTAACATGTCAGAATTTACGTTATGCATACTATAGAATTTTAGAGATAAAAGCGCGCTTTTATCAATAATACTGAATACGGATCTTAAAGTATAAAGAACTGAAAAGTTATAGTAAAATTGGGTTATTATGATACAATATTACCTGCAAAGATCGTCTATTTATTACTTTTTATTCTGTTGCCTTCTTCTTCAAATACACGCTTTTATTCTATTGTCATCGACAAATTTTTTTCTCATATAATCATTCGCGGTCGAACCGTACATTGGCAACCGGGACAAGAGAGGTGCCGATAAAGACTATGTTCCGATATTCATTGCCAGTACTACCAATACAGAAATCGTACGTAACATACATTATAGATTTTCGGTACTGGCAATGAATTGGATTGCAATCAGAGATGTCAAATTGCAATTTTTGAGACTACGGGCCATCTGATCCCGCAGATTTCTATGTATAATCTAGAAATCTATAGTTGATTCCATCCTGCATTCCTTTATATATCATGCCCACACATGCGCAGAATCACTATACAGTCCGGACCTATTATTGCCCATTTATTCTTTATGCCTGCACTGTCTGAATTGCAGTCTACCATGTTCCTTAACGCGAGACAGCGAGTCGACCAAGTAACTATTGTCTTCAGATCTCTCGATGAAATAATAAAATATTTTGTCGAGATTTCGACGAAATCTCGACGAGAATTTTAAATAATCTCAATCTCGTTATACTAGATCTCGGTAATGATTTCGAATATTACAAGTGGATCTCGGTCTTGAATCTCGTTTCGATTTTCGAGACGAGATTGAGATTTTTCTTGTCTCAGGCGCATCTCTATTGATGAGTTGGCAGAAGGTTAACTTTATGGAGTAGGCATCGCTGATTAATGGTAAGATGGAAATTTTTGTTGTGACATAGCTGTGTAACATTTCGAAACTTTAAATGCGTTTTTCTCAAAACTGCATTTTCCATGATAACGCAAAAAGTTTTTATCCGACTTCAAATTTTAACTGAATATTCTTAGCAACATTCTCTATCGTCTGACGTAGGACTTTTGCAAAATATTTTGTAGGTTTTTTTAATCGATAATCAAAAACGATTTTTTTTTCCGAAAAAATTGCAACTTCTTTTTTAAAACCATTGCCATTTTAGGAGAAATCAATATTTAGAAAAATCCCTACGTTAAACGATAATCAACGGTGTAAATAATGCCACTTTTTTTTTAGTTTGCATAGGTTACATTTTTTTTTTGCCGAAATCGCTTGAGCCCGTCCCACAAAAAGTGTTTCCATAATTGGATCAGAAAGCCGCCATTTTGTCGTTTAAGCAAGATAAAAAAATTATTATCTACACTAGAAAATATGTATAATGAAATGCTCAAGTTGGTTTCAATCAAGTTATTCATTTTTTCCCCAAAAATTCACAAAGAACCGATTTTTGAGTGCCATGGGTGGGAGAGTCCTCCCTTAACTTAGATTCATTAAGATAGTTAAGTATAGTTAATATATTATATTAAATAAGGTAAAGTATAATTAAGCCTAATTATAACAGTTACAATAACATAATATCTGTTATGTTATAAATCAAATATTATTTGCCCTTTAATTTTATTTTTTTACGGTTTCTGAATTCTTTTTAATTGACATGCAACTATTTTTGCAAAAATGTCATCTTTATCCATAGCATTTATAGTTGGGGATATTACATTTTGCTTTTTTCAAATGAGAGTGGAACTATTGACATCAATTTTAAAACTACTGGCATCAATTTTAAAAGAGTTTTCCATTTTGTCATTTATTTCTGAGGATTTCTGTTTAATTCTTTTTTTAAATCTTTTTGATATATTGCCTGATTAGACTCGAAAGATGCTGAAGACATAATACGAAATTGTACTGGAATAGCTGTTTCTCTATTAGGTGATGCTATTCTTGAATGTGTGATTGGTAAAATACTTTTTTAATTAGTAATGTTTGTGAATTTTCTGATGAAGAAAGTATTTTGTTGTCATTATTTAATGCATCAAGGTTGTACGATGTAAGAAAATCATCGTTGCTATCAAATTCTGGGAAAGAAAATTAGAAAAATAATTGTTAATAATTGTTAATAATTTATAATATATTTATATTTATATATTTTTTTATATTTATATATTTTATTTTATATTTTATTTTTATATTTTATATTTATATTTTTTAAATTTTATTTTTAAATTTATTTTTTTATTTATTTATAATTGTTAATTATTTTATTTCTTATTATTAGTCTCATTGATCAGTTTTGGTCAAAGATAGGATTATTTCTTCTAATTAATTCAATTGCACTAATAACTCATTAGCGCAATTTATATCATTCCGTTTTTCTCATTCATTAAATGTAAAACAAGAATAGAATAATGCAAATAGTGCTAATAGCATTTACTAATAGCATTAAAGCGAATCACTAAACGCTTAGTGATTCTTTAATATGATAGTTCTTACTTTTAGTTCTTCGCTGAATCTAAGTATAAGAATAATCATAATAATTGAGCGCTCATTGATGCGCTTCGTCTGCTAAGTGCCTATTAATTTATCAGCAATACTAATATACAAATATTTGTATAAATCTGAATATTTAACAATTAATATTTGTTATATATCTAGGATCAGATAGATGATTTGCGTTCGTTATATATGTTTATCTGAGAAGCGGAAGTATCAGCATTATGAGAGCATGATGTGGAAGCAGTACGAGAATATAATGAAGAAGATGTCAATGAACTGCAAGACGCTTTTTCTGCTGATGTTTCAATTTTTAATACTTTATTTGACAATTTCACAATTGTATTATAATTATCTTTGTTAGTTTTGGATGATACGTTCATGATTGGATGCTTTGGTCAAATGTGATAAGTTGGTCATAGATCTAAGTAAAATAAACCACCCAACATGTATATAAGATCATATAAACTGCTTTTTTATATATATTTCCAAAATGTATATTTTAAATATATTTCCAAGAAAAAAGTCCCATATGTATATTAATTACATATAAAATACATAATAAAAATGATATACATTAAATGATAAACATTAAAAGCCAAATAAGTGCTATCAATAAGCAAAGTGACACTGAAGGTTTGCCCGATGTTTATCTGCCTTTTCTTAAGAAAGATCTCTCTCACACTTAATAAATAATTTTAGAACAATCTAAACTTTTGACACATATATATAAACACATATATATAGTGGTAACATATATGATATGACAAATAATAACACACAATGTCACGACAAATTTCCATCCGTGTAAAGGATGTACTTGAGATTCATCATTTTTTTACTGTAAAACAGGTAACGATTCTATTCTCATATATTTCGACTAGAAGATATTAATGATAGGTTAATTTGTTAAATTAGAATCTGGAAATTCTTGTTCTACATATTTCGTAATGTGGCGCTGTAACATTTTTGTACGAGGCACCTTCACATGATGAAAGAACACGTTTATACATACTTGTATTACATGACAGTTGAATTTAATGTTAGCTATATGTAATTCTGCGTTTTAAGAATATTGTGAATTTACTGAAGATGGCCAGATTGTGGCCGAAACGTCTAATGTTTTATTAATGTAATGATAATTAAATATCACAAACAATATCTTGTGCGGTGGTTTTTATGCTCTTCTTTTCATGAATTACATATAATTATATAAAAGTATATTTATTATATGTTTATTATGTATAATATTATATATGAAAATTTTTAATTCGTTTATATTTCAGTTTACATTTTCTTTATCTTTTTTATCTTAATTTATTCGTGTGTATTTTGGAATATGATACTAATCAATACTACTTATTTTAGCAATAAAATTTGATTAATTAATTTGATAGCTATCTTTTTTTCATCAGTATATAAAATTATGAACATATTTTATATACATATGTAATTATATACAGGGTGTCTCACAATTACCGCATTTCCTCTTATAAAGAATGTATTCTTGAGGTAATTTTGAGACAAAAATTCTAATGTTGAGGCTACAATAGTTTTTGAATTATAATTAAAGATAGTTTGAATTATAATGGTTAAAGATAGTTTGTAATTTAAAAGTATTATAGTCTCGATCTTTTTGTATTAGGATTCGTCTTTTGTATTAGGATTGTATTAGGATTTCGTCTTAGAATGTTCAAAAGGATCTACAGAAATAATATTAAAGATTATAAAAGTAAAATGATTTTTGACTTATAAACATTTAAAGTTAGCTTATAATTGAAAAAATTATTGTAGTCTCGACATTTTTGTATTAGGATTTTAGTCTCAAAATTACCTCAAAAATATGTATCCTTAAGAGGAAATGCGGTAGTTGTGAGACACCCTGTATATATAATTACATATGAAAATTTTTTTCCCGAAAAATATAAAATTGTGATAAGAGAAACTTTCTAGTCTTGACAAATTTGTATAAAAAATGCATTTGTTCATATAAAGGGACGATCTTGTAATTTCACTACCAGAAGTACCTAGGTACTGTAACTAGGTACAAATTTGCGTATCTAGGAATCGTACCTGGTACTTTTTTTTCTGGTAACTATATATATACCTAGGTACCATTTTTCTTATATACCTATATTTAGGTACACTTTAGTTACTTTTTGGATGACTTCCATGCACGAAGGATCAGTTTCATCAACGCCGGTTACTTGATCGGCCAATTAAATTTGAGAGTTGCCACAACTTCTAAACTAAAAACTTATCATCTGAACGCAACCATTGTGATTAATCCACTATGAATCCACGGGGTCTACGGAGTTGGTAACAGTAGTACGCAGCCGAGAGAAGGTACATACATATGTATTAGAGAGCTTACAATAAGAGAATCGCCAACTCATCACGTGATCCGAATTGTGCTTTGATTGACTCGAGGCGCATGGGATCATAAAGAGTGACTCACTTTTAATAATAGAGTACTATACCAAGATACTATACCAAGTATCACATTTTAATAATAAGTAAATGTGTATCATGTATGTGTCAATAAATGGATTATTCGGATAAAATTAAAATGGTTTTATGAATTAAATTTACTTGCATAAAATATTTATGTATGTACACATAAAATATGTGTATAATAACTTAATAAGTAAATATTACGTTCAAATACATGAAATATATAGATCATATCTAATAAGCAAGCTGTCAAAATTGCATTTTGACATCAAAATAACATTAGAAACATCATTTTGTCGTCAAAATACAATTTATTCTGAAATTTTATTTTAAAAATAAAAGTACCCGTTAAATATCTTTAAGATACATTTAAAATACCTAGGTATTTTATTTTTTTAGTACCTGTATCTATACCTTGATATTGTACATTTTTTCTAGAGTACCTATACCTGTACCTAGGTATTGAAAATAGAATACCTTGTACAATACTGGTTATAAAATACATATATAATTATAATTACTATAAGTAATAATTAATAAGAAAATGTTCTGATAATGCTTTATATTAATCAATTAAAAACAAAAGAACGTAATAATTGTGTACTGGAAATAATTGTATTTATATGATATATTTTTATTATAATTTTATCTTTTTTTTGTTTGTTAAAATTATTAATATATGAAATAATAAGAAAATTATAATAATTTTGTTTTTTATTTATAAAAATATAATAATGGCGGAAACTGGCGGAAACGACAAACACTAACGTAAGTGCGCGCTACGGTCTTTTAGACAGACCGTTACTAACATATCAAATTTTATATAGATATAAGTGTGTTTACGTCATATATTTTCGCATATTATACGAAAAAACATTAACAAACATTTACAGTAAAGGTAAAAATATCAAAGTGCCAATAAATTGAAAGATATAAATAGAAAATGGAAGAGTACGGCAAAATGATCGGTATGCGATGAGGACTCGGGGATAATTGATCATATATATTATATTACGGACAATTAATGAAAATTTACGACTATTGACATAAATATTTGTACAATTTATTATTAAATTCATGATTTTTTATTATATAAATATTACAGGGTGCGTCACCAAAATCCGAACAAATTTCAATTTAAATTTTCCGCTATATAATGCCTCCGCCAGAGGTCGTTGTTGGCGTCCGAGAAAGCCTGATGCTTTTAGTTAATAGTCATATTAAATAGTCAAAATGCGATGTTGAAATCAAGTGCGGAGTATAATCGAAGAGCCACGATCATCGAAGGCCTTCGCACTGGGCGCTCAGCAACGGAAATAATTCGGTTCTTTGAATACCCAAGATCAACCATTTATGACGTTGTGGCAAAATATACGGCTTTAGAACAGTCCAACAAAGGTTCCAGTATGCCAGCGAGGAAGAGTCACTCGAAAGAACGCACCGCGAGGACCCCCGCAGTCGTTGAAAGGGCTCAAGTGTTGATTTCGGATGTAGTGAAGCCATAGATGGAAACTGTGGCGTCTGGAAGGCCATATGTTTTTCAACAAGAAATGGTGCATACGAGTCATTTTATTCAAAATTGGCTCTCAGACACAACGTCGATATGTTTTGATCCAAGGAATTCTGGCTTCCCAACAGCCCAGATTTAAATCTCTTGGACTACTACGTATGGAGCGTAGTTGAAAGGGTCACAAACAAGTCTCGGCATCCTAATGTGATGTCATTAAGAACCGCTATTGAGCATTCGTCGGCATGGACAGCGCTACATTACAACGTGCGTACGAACGCTTCAGACCGAGAATAGAGGCCATCCATTCAGGCTAATGGGGGATATATCGAATAATTGAGCTCTACAGGGATCCCCTAAGTACCATGTAAAAGGATTTTTTTTATAATATTTAATTTTTCGTTAAAAACGTTTTGTTTAAAGAAATTGTTCGATTTGTCCGGATTTTGGTGACGCATTCTGTATATAACTAACAAGGTACATCACCCAATTGTGCGGCACTAATTTGATTCTCTGTGAAATGTTATTATATATATTGTTAAACACAAAAATCTAAGAGATATGTATTTTTTTACATGTGCGCTAATTCATGTTTAAAGAGTGAAACACCTTTTTGAAAAAAAAAATGGTATTTCTATTTCGAACCGAATACCATCCGAATTATAAATGTACAAGAGTGCACCGCGAATGCGAGTGAGACACAAGGACGGCACAAGGATAGCGCAACAAAAAAAACAGTTTGTTTATGTGTTTGTGACACTGGTGTCACCTTGTATGGAAGGCTCGCTCGCCAAGAGGCATGTAATAACGACGATTCTCTTTGTTGTAATAATTTAAACTTTATTATTGAGTTGAATTAAAATTTGATCGAAACGGGCGGTAGGCGATACTCGTAATCCGATAATTGATGCGTTCGGTTAAATGCGTGCACAGGTAACTCGCACTTGGTACGACATTGAATAATTTCTCGCAGCCGTCAAAGAATGCGTATTGCAAGCAGCAACGAGACCGGCAAATCTCGCCGGAAACTCAGGTAATTCTCGCGCACTTAATGTCCTCGCAGTACGCGTATATCGATAATGTTACGTGACAAAATACTGCGTTGATACGCGCACTCAATATTCGGGATAAGATTCGTTAAGCACGAATCTCGGTCAATGATCCGTATTGATCGGGATCGGGAAGCGAACTGAACTTTCGTACGCAAAACATGTGCGCGATAGTCAACTTTTCGAATGTCGCGCAAAAGGGGTCGCATGCCACCTGAGATAGCGTGATTAGAACAGGAGCGAAATACACTCATGTTTTTGAAATGTCGGCCGCAGGCGTGATTGAACGGGGACGACTCAGTGTCTCTGAGCTGTTTACTTACCATCCCCGAGAATACATTTTTGAAATAATGATGATTCTAGAACATAGTTTGATCACCTTTGTTCTTTTAAATTAATAACTCAGTTTATTTGACATAATCACATGCATTTTGTACAAAATTTACGAAATATACGAAAATTTACAAACTATCTGTGCGGGAATGCACCGCGCGTAAAGATTAAAGTGAGAGGACGGCACACGGCTGATATAACGCACGACAGTGAAGAGAACTTCGTTTCTTTGTAGTTTGACTAAAGATTTTACTTCAAATTTTACAACCACAAATTCAGTACACATAAATAATTATCGCAGAATATTCGATACAATCACCTTTTCCGAATTACCTTAGTAATAGAAGTAATAGAAAATTGCGGCGATTTTCTCAGCGGTTCTCGAAGGAATCTTCCTTACAGCGGTTTTACTTGGCGGTTTTCGACACGATATAATAGCGAGACTCTGAATACTAAGAGAGAGAGATCGGCGACGATCGGTGCATATATTGCCTTCGTGGCCTGGGCTCTCTTCTTGATAAAATCCAATAGAATTTTGCCACAATTGTAATTTTTGCGTGGCATTTGTTGTATAAATTGATTGGCGCCTCGGATTCTTTTCTAACGACGTAACAGTCATGCGCGACAGAAAATCCGCGCGTGAGATTGGTGGCTGCGCGTGACGTGTTCGTCGAAGCGCTGCGCTCACGCGCGTGATTGAATTGTTCTCGAATCTTCGATGGTCCGTTGCCGTTGTCTGTGTAACGAATTAATTTGAAATGAAAAAAAATGACAAATTGGTAGCTTCAGCGAAAATTAAGATCGTGCTAGAGATGAATTTACAAACTCATTTCACACGTCCAACAACAATTACTGTTAATCAAACGAAAGAATTATTACTTTTTTTACGAATTAACGATCTCAAATACTATCTCTTTTAGGATCACTCAATGCCCGATCAAATTAAAGCCACGACGATTTTCTCGATGGCTTTTTTCTCGGCGGATTTCTCAAAGGCAAAGAACTAAGAGAGCGAGAGCGCAGGCGATCAACGTATATATTGCCTACGCGACACGAAGCCTCTTTCAGCTAATTGCCATTAAAAATTCGCCAACAATTGAAATTTTAAGGTGACAAGAGCGATTGGCAGCTCAGGTTCTCTCTTTTAATTTGAGACGTACTAATCATGTGCGATAGAAAATCTCCGAGCGTGGCGGCCGCGTGCGACGTTTCGTCTAAGCGCTGTGCTTGCACACGCTTGTTGTTTTCTAGAAAATTTGAGCCGTTGCTATTCTCAGCGGTGTGTGTATAGAATAAGTTTTTTCTATTTGGAAATAACAAAGCGATAAGACCGTTACAAGATCATAATCGTACTAGAAGAGAGACTTTGAAAACTCATTTTATACACATAAAATTTAACGATAATTTCTAATGATTATTCGAATTAAGAATTTTAGCTTTTCATCATGCATGCGACAGCGCCGTATGATGATTTTTTATGATCTCAAACAATAAAAGATAGAAAAAAATTTTTTAAACAAAGTTGTATAATTTTAAGAGAACTTCAATTTTGTGAAAAAAAATATTTTTCCCTTGTCGGATAGGAAATCCGTCACGAGATATGTCCATGCGAGCATGCGCTGTGGTAATGTTTCATACTTTATGGTCAACATGCGCTTGCGTTAAAGGCTAATCGACAATATAAATTTGAGTATAAAAAGACTCTAAGAAAGTGCTACGACACTAAAGGAGGCACTTGGAAATAATGGAGTAACAAAGTATTTTTTCTATTAAAACTCAAAAACGAGAAGGGATAACGAAAAATGATAGGAGAGCTCTTTTGTTGCTGAAGTTCCCTAAAAAATAAATATTTATTAAGTTTTGTACTATGCATAGAATCAGAGATAGAGTAATTTAAAGATGAGTGAAATTTTTTGAAAAAGACGACAAAAATAGGCATTTTTTCAGTTATTGCCTTCTACGTCGTTCTGAGTGTTCGGAGAGCTAAATGTGATATTAGATGATTTAAAGCAGTATCTGAAAAAATGAACCTAAATTCAACTCTAAACGATTAATACTTCCAGAGTCATCGAGCTCCAAAGTAAGCACTTTTTTAATGAAATTCGTTCTTTTTCGAATATTATCATTTGAAGTGATTTTCTTTGTTTTGTATATGTCTATAATAAACTAATAATTAACAAATTTAACAGTAATACAATAAAAATAAATTGTTTTACATCAACGATGCAATGTAATACTAAGATTGTTCGCTTTACGTTGTATACATAATCAACACTTACAGCCAATTCTTTTATTAATTCATTTCCTGTCTCTTGGCAAGAAGAATCCAACCTTTCAATGAAAAGAATAAATTTCTGACGTTACTTTTTAAAACAAAACGATTAGCAAGAGAAAAATCATTATTATAATTATTATTGTGAAATAGTTACTACATAGCTTTGTTACATAATCTCCGTTTCTCCTACATTGCATCGTTGATGTAAAATAATTTATTTTTAATATATCACTATTAAATGTGTTAATTGTTAGACCATTATATATACATGAAACAAAAAAAGAATTTTAAATGATAATATTTGAAAAAAAAACTAATTTTGTTAAAAAAGTGTATACTTTGGACCTTGATATCTCTGAAAGTATTAATTGTATGAAATTGAATTTAAACTCATTTTTTCAGGTAATATATATACGTTAAATTATCTAATGTCATTTTTAACTCTCTGATGCACTCAAAACGATGTAGAAGGCAATAACTGAAAAAAATACCCATTTTTGCCGTTTTTACAAGCACTCATCTTCAAATCGCTGTATCTTCAGTTCTATTCATAGTTCAAAGTTCGATAGGTATTTATTTTGTAGGGAAGTTCAGCAGCTCTCTTATAAAAATAAAAAAGCTCTCTTATTATTTTTCGTTATCGTTTCTCGTTTTCGAGTTTTAATTAAAAAATTAAAAAAATTTAATTAAACAAAAAACTATTGCTTTCATTACTTTCAAGTATCTCCCTTAATGTTGTAGCATTTTCTAATTTAGTATTTTTATACCCCAAACCGTCGATTGGGGCGCCGAGTAGCTCGCGGCTCAATGCGATTGACTCGTGATCTGTGGCTCCAGGTTCGATCCCACCTGCGCCCCAAATATGCGATTTTTTGCGTTCGCCGTTCAAATTTGGCGTTAAACTGTAGGTCCATTCGAGTGTGGACAAACTCTAAAGAGTAAGAAAGCACTACTAAATGCAAAAACATAAGCGAGCCTCTGCTGCCCGAAGAGGCTCTAAAGCTAAATTGATATTCTTGGTACTGTGATTTCTCAAAAAATAGAGTCGGAAAACCAAATCCGGGGAATATACTAGAAGCTAAGAAAAACTACTAATTCAAACAAGAAAACAACTATTTAATTTCTTCCTCTTCAAAATCTATGGTGAATAGTTTATTGTAGATATTTCTTGCTGTGGTTTAGGTATCTGTCTGCTTTAATGACACAATTCTTCAGCTTTATAAATACAAATTCTCTGCTTTAAAAACAAATTCCCTACTTTAAAAATACAAATTATTTTCTACTATAATTTTTATTCTTAAAGCAGAGAATTTGTTTTTAAAGCAAATAAATATTTAAAACAGCGATAAGTATCTAAAACGCATGCACACGAGGTCACAGAACATGAATGAAGAAGAACCGTAGCGCATGCTTATATCATTGGCGTGGATGTGACAAATTTCCTAACTTAAATAGTTATCAACTTAATATTTCGGTTTGCTGAACAGACTGCAGAGCGATACTTTTTTTTTACCGGATTTGTTCATTTCATGCAAAAACGCATCGAATGAGTCTATAATATCATCGATAATATCATCGAATTCAATGAGGAAACCCGTCTCTTTCACAATTATAATTCCAAATTAAAATTATATAAATATAAGTTCAACTTACTTATGTTGATTCTTTGGCATTAGTTTATTTCCCCAAGGATAAAGTCTATCAGAGAGTTCACCACGACATGCAACTTCCCATTCTGCTTCAGTTGGCAATCTCTTTCCCATCCAATTGCAATAGGCAACTGCATCGTTCCAGGAAACATGAATAACAGGATGTTCCATTCTGACTAAATACCTTCTAATTAATTGTTGATTTAAAAAAGTATACCGGTAATTAGAATACTCCTCCCTCCTCCCCTCAAATCTTATAGCGAATTCGGTCACGTGTACTACGCTAGATCAGTGTTGTGATGTGACGTGTTCCGTCCATCACAAGGTCGTAAGACCCGATTGAACAGCGCAACTCTGGCATTCTGTGTCCTTTCACTTTTTAGAAGGCGGATGTATCTGCGCCTTTTTAGCATTATTTCATCTGTTTCGCGTTTGTTTAGTATATTTGTGCGTACCGTAGATTTTCTGTATCAGTTTTTGTCGTTCTTTCGTACGCTATCGTGCTGCGAGTTTTACAGGATAATGGCGACCCCCTTGTGATCTTGTAAATTTTATATCGTCTCACCGGTCCACGATAAAGAAAGAAGATTG
The DNA here is from genome assembly GCA_017607545.1 of Acromyrmex charruanus. Classification (NCBI taxonomy): domain Eukaryota; kingdom Metazoa; phylum Arthropoda; class Insecta; order Hymenoptera; family Formicidae; genus Acromyrmex; species Acromyrmex charruanus. Next base: position 79,678 of record JAANIC010002215.1, read on the forward strand.
CCAGGATCGAGATTCAGCAGAGGAACGATTGAGGACGGATTGGCTGGGGCGCCCAGCATCCTAGCGCCATACAAGGAAGGGAGCACGCAGGTGATATCGCTCTACATTTTAATACTTTTTGCTTTGTTCCACATAATATTACAGGCTCACATAGCAGAGAGATAATGAGGGCGGTAGCTGGAGATGGCCATTCTACGCCCAGTGTCGGCGAGAGATTCCACAATGGAGCTTGTGGAGACTTCCTTTGAAAGATTGGAACTAAAGTCGGAAGCGGAGGCACCGATTACTGGGATGCCGTCATCGAGATGCGAGTCTCCTGCATAGCAAAGATCCTGTAGTCTCCTAAGGAGCCGAAGGAAATCCTGCCAAGTCGAATTCCGCGCGCCAGGACGCAGGATACGTCCGACAGATTAAATTTATCCGGATTAATATCAATTCTTTCAGAACATTTATTCTAAATTGAGCGAGTTTGATTATTAATGATGCGATCGAGAGCGAACTTTGATTTTTGTATGTCTTAACTATGTAATATTTCCACCGTTCTTATTTACATTGATAATGATCCAACAGGGATCGAAACGTTTGTTTTTTTTTGTTTGTTACCGGCAAATTAAAGTTTACATTTTAACTAGATGACATGTTTTATTTATTAATGGTTTAAAATTTTTTATTTTATAAACGATTGTTTTATGCTCGTAGCCTTTTGTCTTTCTGTTTTTTGTATTTTTTTATTTCGAAGGAGTTTTGTACATTGACAAAGAATGTAAAGGCAATGAGAGCATCAATACAGCGCGGAAATGATGCGCAATTATAACAAAAATTTCAACGAATTCACATAATATATTGTACTACCATGTCGATACAAAAAAATTTTCTTGTACGTTTAGTTTTGCTTCAAACTTAGAACATACATATTGGAAGGGCCATATCGTATGTAACCAATGTAATAAAAGTGTCTCCAACATCTATCCGTCTTATCTGAATGCTTGTTTACTATGCGCTTGGGTGTGATGATACCACGTAATTCGAACTTGAAAAAATGTGGAATAGTTATCAAAATGTTATTTGAAATTTGAAAACGATGGAAATAAATATTGGAAATAATTGAGAAACCTACCGGAGAAGGTTGGTTTGTGAAACCAATTAAATTCTATTGTGTTTTGATTCTTAATTAAAGTTACTTCTAGAAAATTCAATTTATCCCCACCCACTTCCGGTAGGTTTCTCAATTTTCATTCTCTCCATCCTTTAACACAAAAGAAAGGCATAATCATTGGCATAGCAGATAAGGCTGTAATGTTGTCGCATCCAAAATATTTTAAAAATATTGAACTTATAGTCACAAATTTCCTTAAAAACGATTATCCCCTTGATTTTATCAATGTTATCAACTCAAGATTAAAATCATTAATACATAATGTGACAAACAAACAAGATAAGGGTACTCAGGATGAGCCTGTAAATAAAATTTGGTTCACGGTCCCCCCTATCTACGTTTAATTTCAGAGAAATTCACAAGAACATCACGAAAGACTTGAATTCTATATTTGTAGCCTTAACAAACCGGATAAGATCATTAAAGACAGACTCCCTCCAAGTTCTAATAAGAATGTCGTCTATAAATTACAATGTCAAGACTGATGCAATATTAGGCAAACGGGTCGATTATTGAAAACGAGAATAAAGGAACACAAAAATCAAATTAATAGAAAAACTTCTTGTGAATCTGTCATCACTCAGCATAGGTTAGATCACAGTCATAAATTTAAATGGGACAATGTCAAAATCTTAGACAATAGAAAGACAATTGAACAAAAGACTCATCTCCGAAATCTTGAGTATTAAATTGCAAACCAGTAGTTTAAATCTCCAGATACGGAATTTTTGCACCACTCGTATGTGAGCATTCTACAGAAATTTAAATAGTGACTTTGTGTATTTGCCTTTATTTCGTTAATTGTTTTTAAGTTTGACATTATAATAGTCATATATTGATTTGTGCGGACGTGGCTCTCAGATTACAAATTTTGACGCTTTAAGTGTCTGACTTTCATCTGAATATCACATTTAATAATTTTATTATCTTTTATTTTATTCTTTTATAACAATAACTTTGAAAAAAATTTTTTGTATTCTTTTATTAAATCGACGTGTTACGCTGGAATAAGTGATTGTGATCTATGGAGACGGAGGGTAAGTTGAAAAAGTATATGTGTATGTTAATAATTATGCAATTGCTTTGCATATTGCTCTTTCCAGCCAGTCATTTGCCTTAAAAGTGAAGAGACATTTTTGGTAATTCTCAATCTGACAGTAGAGATATGCTCATCTTTTGGTCTCACATAGAATATCTCTCTAATATTGCGGACTATTTGTCAAAACACCGACGAGGATTACTTAATCAACATTGTGAACTATATTTATTATAAGACATCGACGAAATTGTTCACAACTTGCTGAAGATGGTTTGAAGCAAACCGAAACATACAAGGAAAATTTTTTGTATCGACATGGTAGTACAATATATTATGTGAATTAATTGAAATTCTTATTATAATTGCACACCAATTTCCGCGCTATATTGATGCTCTCATTGCCTTTATCTTCTTTCAGTTGTTGTATTTTTATTTCGAGAGCTCTATATATATATTCTTTTAAAGTTTTGTACACTGATTTTCTCCATGAATGTCATACTGTAAACGCCGCATACTACTGTCAACTTTGGGACGAAAACTGACATATCATCGGAAATGATGCGAATTTCCAATAGGAGATGTTATTCTGCTGCAAGACAATGTCCGGCCTTATACAGCTGTCCCAATTCGACAAAAAATTGAGAATTTGTTCTGGAACACTTCTTATAATTCGGATTTATCGCCCTGCGATTATCATTTGTTTGGACTACTAAAGAAGCAAGTCTGTTTGGAGAACAGAGATTTGAAGATGATGTTGCTGTCGAAGCGTTCGTGCGCAATCGACTAGTATTACAACCACCTTTATTTTACGATAGCGGAATAAAAAACCTACCTATCCTTTGGGAAAAATGAGTTTCTAAGTCCGGAGATTATATAAAGAAATAACTTTGTACGTTTAACTATGTATCTTTATAGTGCTTCAATAAATTAAAAAAATAATAATTCCGATTTATATTTGATTCACCCTTGTATATGTTAGCGCCGAGACACTATCGTCCCGTCTAAAAATGTACTACTAATGTCATTAATGCAATAAATAAATTCGAAAAATAGTGTCATTAGTAGTGTAATAGTGATGAGAAAATTTCATTAAAATTTCACTAGAGTTTTATTTTGAAAATAAGTATTATTAATTATCATTATATTTCACAGAATATACGACGAAATTATAATAAAAAAGAAGTTTCCTTTATGAATTCGAGAACTAATTTTATGATGCTCCCATACGATCACCTACCTGAATCTGTACCTCCATTTAGCTTCTGCGATTATATGGGAATTGCTCCTTCGAAGAACTATGAACACTATAATGCTAATGGATAGTTGTATCTGGTCAAAGATGTTGTGAAAGAGACAGAACACGTATAAAAAAAAATAATTAATATTAAACATAACAGAAATGATGATACCTATGATAACTTGTGTTTAATAATACTATAAAATATTATTTATACTAGCTGAAATAATAAATACTAATTGTTCTAATGATATGTATTTTTTACTCTAATAAATTTTTTATGCCAAATATTATAATTACTGAAAATATTTCTATGTTACGTCATATGTTGTCTTATACTACTACAGTAGTAACATTACTGGCTCAGCAGTGATAGGTACTATTGCATTTCAGTACCTTGGTATAAATTTTTCTCAGAATTTTTCATAAAATTTTTCAGAATCTCTATACAATTTTTCAGAATTTCTATACAATTTTATAACTTTCTTATATTTTTTGTACAAATTGGAACATTTCTCAGAAAATCTACATCTATTCTCAGAATTTTTTATATATGTTAATTATAAAATATCGTAAGATTTTTAAGATTTTTTGTAAGTATAATTTCTGATGAAATGTTACAAAATCTAAAAAATTTAAAAATTCAATAAAGAATAACAGTTCAATAATTAAAAGAATTAAATAAGATGAAAATGAGCTATGAACTCAAGATATTATGTGAGTGAAACTTTTTTCTAAACAATCAAAATTTATAGACGGACGTAAACTTTATTTATTCTCAATGTTAAATTATAATTTTTAATTGTTATCAGTAACGGCGCAAGATGTTCGAAAATTAATCATATAATGAATGCATGTAATAATAGCACGTTGGTTAGTGAAATTATGATAGAAAAAGACCTTGATATCAAGCAGTAATCGCGTAGAAAACTTGATATAAGTCGCATACAGAATCGGTTGATGCAACGAATTCAATGTAAAATTAATGTACAAACGCTTCATATTCCTTGTACAACTACAGTTAAATAATGTGCACTTTGTATTCAATTATTTTATTTTATTTTGGATGATCAAATATTATTTAACTACAATTGTACAAGGAATATGATACGTTTGTACATTAATTTCACATTGAATTCGTTGTATCAACCAATTGTATTTTTGAGAAGAAGTTCACAAGGATGATAAGCCTATATGTTACCAGTATGCGACTTACATCAAGTTTCCTACATGAATGCTGCTTGGTATCAAGGCCTTTTCCTGACATACATAATTCCACAACATGCGATTATTACATGCATTCATTATATGATCAATTTGCGAGCATCTTGAGCCGGTACCGGTAACAATTTAAAATTATAACATTGAGAATGACCCGATAGAGGTCATGTCGAAACGTTTGTTATATAAATTTTGATTGTTTAGAAAAGTTTTACTTACATCACATCCTGAGTAGTTCATAGTCCCTTTTTATATTATTTAAATTAAAAAATATTTTTTTTTAATTATGGGATAAGAAATTTCAGAATATTTCAGAATTCACTTGTATGAAAAATTCTGAAAGAAGAATAAACTTTCCAAATATTTCTGAAAAATGTTTCAATTCGTATAAAAATTACGAAAAAAATTTTTACCAAGGTAGTGATACTTATATTGAATATCAATAGTAATACTGCAGTAATATTGCAGTAGCAGTGACACTAGTATATATTTATAGTAGTATATTTTTATACGTGGTGTCTCCAGATTGCATTATAGATAATATCTGAGTGCATCCAAACGATGATTCTGAACGTAGTCCTGCGTTATGTATGCGTTCTGCTTTAATTACACAAATTCTCCTTTACAAACTCTGCTTTAAAAACAAAAATTCACCGCTAATTAGCAATGAATTTATATTATTAAAGCAGTGAATTTTTATTTTTAATGCAGTCAATATTTATATTCTTAAAAGCAATGAATTTGTGTTTTTAAAACAATGAATTTATGTTTGTAAAGCAGAGAATTTATGTAATTAAAACAGAACGTATACATAGCGCTGTATCAAGTCGGGATGACAGATATCTTAACCTCTAAAGTCTCGAATTTTAATTCTGGATTTACAATAGGTATTTTAAACCTTAAGTCGTAAGAAATTGACCAATTACAATTGAATGCGAGGAGAATAATTGATTGATGATTCATCCATTTCTTATGGCTTAATGCTTAAAAATCAATTGTAGATCCGGACTAACACTTAATAACTTGATTCACAAGGCAGATCGCCGCGTTTTTCCGCCGAAGATTCTTTCGTTTTAAGTGAATACGCATCGAATGAATATTTTTATTAAGATTTTAGGGGGAGGGGTATTCTAAATAATTGCCTTCATTTTTATTTTTATACGTACAAGTAATATTCGAGTTGGGACCTTCTGGATGTTGCCACGAGGTTTGCTTCACAAGTAACCACCAAGGAGCTTGAGAAACTACTTTAGTGACTTTGCCTTTTGTAGTTTGTGTTAAGAGGCCCTCAAAGACAAAAGAATCCCCAAAGTTTTCTGCTTCGGTAATATAACCAGTAGCATTTACAAACGTCATAAATTCCTTATTACTCACTTCAAATTTGTCTATATAAAAATTGTCTAATACTACTTCGCGTTTTGGTCCTTCTCCATCGGCTACAAAAATTGGATTGTTCGTTCCTATGAAATATGTACCGGCGTTAATTTTAATCATTTTTTTTATTTTCTCCCCTGTCACGCTATTTGTATTGAATTTAATATTATTCACAATGCAATATCTTTCTCGGGGACTAAAAAGTAATTGTCGATTCAATTTGTTGCACTGACAGTTACTATTATCCGTTACAGCGTTTACGTACAAATAAAAATATCCGATTAGCATTAGAACTTTATAAAAGTTCAAGACAGTCATTTTAGTATAACAAAACATGACTGTTTCTATTATTCCAATCACGAGACTCACAAGTCACGAGATAAGTCACAAGTTTTGTAATAGACTCTTTACAGCTGTATCCGAGAGAAACCTGAGAGAGGACATGACGGTCTAACCTGTAACCATAAAATGCTGCCCTCTGAAAAAGTGGATGTAAACTACATAGCAAGATCCAGTTTTCTGAGGGTACATACGTTCACTTTTCAAAGCTGGAGATAATAAATCGATATTTGGTTCATAATCCTGCTACATTCACAAACTACAATATATTTAGAAATATTCATCTCTACAATCTTACATGCGCAAAACATTTATTTTGCTTAAAAGTATTAATATTAAGGATATATTATACCCATTTTTACAAATGTGTTAATATTTCTATTACATAAACTATATGTATGCATATGAAAGTTGTGTTTTGAGACTTTTATAAACAAATTTTTGTAGATTATTTACTTTATTTATTATTATTTTCTTATCATAATACTAAAATTTAAATAGTACAAAATGATAAAATTAATCTAAACTTTTTTTGTGTAAATACTATAAATATTTAAAATGCAATTATAAGTTTCATTGCGATGTAAGAATTAAATGTTTTTGTAAATAAGAGGGAACAATATATTGTGTTAATAATAAAACAAATTAAAAGAAAAGTTGATGAGCCGAGCTGGTTAATTACAGGCACTTGTAATTATAAATCTTTACACAAAAATTTAAACATTGTCAAGAGTTTTAATCAAATATTTTGTTTATTTACAAAACAATATAATCACTCAATTTGTGCATCGCAATTTGTGTATTATGTAAAACTTTACATAATACATCTTGAATATTTAAAATACTTATACAAAAAAATTGAGATTTTTTGTAATTATCTTATAACATTGGGTATGGGAATAAGTTTCCGCCCTTTTTAAATGAAAAAGATGTGTTTATTTAAACAAATCTATATAAGTGAGTTTATTCAAAGTATGCTCCTTCGAAAGCGATAACTTTCTCCCACCTTTCCGGTAATAAATGGATTCCTCGAATGAAAAAATCTGGTTCTTTTGAAGCAATCCATTCATCAAGCCATTTTTTGATACCTTCATAAGAATTGAATCGTTCTCCAGAAAGGACCGACTGCATGGATCGGAACAAATGGAAATCTAAAGGGGCAATGTCCGGTGAATACGGCGGGTGGGGCAGAATTTCCCACTTTACTCCTTCCAAGTATTTCTTGACCGGTTTTGCAACGTGTGGCCTAGCGTTGTCATGTAACAGAATCAGCTTGTTGTGCCTATTGTCCCATTCCGGTCGTTTTTCTTTCAAAGCTTGGTTTAAACGTATCAGTTGTAGCCGATAACGATCGCCAGTGATGGTTTCGGACGGTTTGAGCAGCTCATAATATATAATACCTCTTTGATCCCACCAGATGCACAACATAATCTTCGAAGCATGGATATTTCGTTTTGGCGTTGATGGACCTGGTTCACCTGGCATCACCCATGCCTTCAAGCGTTTAGGGTTATCGTAGTAGATCCATTTTTCATCGCCAGTTACGATACGATGTAGAAAACCCTTCCTTTGTTGTCATTGACGAAGCATCTCGCAGATGACCAAACGTCTTTCTATCTCTCTCTCTTTCAATTTGTATGGCACCCAATTTCCTTCTTTTTGCACCATTCCCATTGCGTGTAGACGTTTTCCAACAGTGGATCTATCAACATTTAACTCTTTTGCCAACCTATCGAGCGATAAACACGAATCTTCTTCGAGTAATGCTTGCAATTCTGCATCTTCAAATTTTTTCGGTGCACCTTCGCGTTCTTTGTCACGCATGTCAAAATCACCACTGATTGAATCGCCAAAACCATTCTTTACAACTAGTTTTCGATGGAGCATGTTCACCGTAAATATCTACGAGCAAACGTTTGCGTTTCCGCAGCACTTTTCTTTAAAATAAAATAATGGAATAAAACTTCCCGCAAATGTTGCTTTTTTGGAATAAATTCCGACATCTTCGACGCAAAAAAAGTTACTCTTTGTTACGTTTCGAACGAATGCCATCTATTGGGCTCAAAAGTTTGGACACACACCTTTCAAAAACATGTCTTGCCGTTCTATCAAACACACGAGCAATGCTACTAACGACATCTTTCTGCATTGGGCGGAAACTTATTCTCATACCCAATATATATACATTTCCATACGTCTCCATTAGAGCACAAATAAAAAGAATACTGTTTCTTAATAAAATTATGTTTTATACACCTTCTAAACCATCGCTACATTTCTTATTTTTTATATCACTACACTTCGTTTTTTATACCCAGCAAACGAGAATGGATTAAAATGGATTAAAATTTTTTTAATGCATACTTTAAATCCATAAAAATGAATGGATTGAAATGGATTGAATCCAAGTTGACACTAGTTTAATAATCAAAAAAAAAAATATTCATTTAAGAGTTACAAATTTTATTCTTAAGATATTTACAATAATTATACTACCTGAAATTAATTACTTCAAATTAATATTAAAAAACGCACCTTAGTGGGATTCGAACCTGAGACTTCTAGATTATGAATCTTCTACGTTATATCCGCTACTTCTTCAATTGGTAAATGTGTTCATTCTCTACTTCAATTACAATCAGCTAAACTAGTAACGAAATTATATAGATATATATATATATATATATAATAAAAATATCATCATTTAACAGATATAATAAAATATAAATAATTTACATTACTGTAAGACAATATTGGGTAAGTGCCGAATAATCTAATCTCGATGTCGCGCCGCGAGCCTAGCCTAATATTCGGGCTGTGTTCGACTTGATTTGCGAGTGTTTATATTGATCGTTCATTTTACTTCAATCAAAGAGAAACAAAAGAACATAGTTAAATTATTTTTACGTTACAACTTTTTTGAACTTAGTTGGATTAAAACGAAAAATTTCCTACGTATAATTTTGAATAATTTAAGTAGCATTTATGGTCCATTTTTAAATAAAAACTTTTTTTATTCAATTAGATTCAAAAACTGCACTTCATATTCAGAATATTGAATTGGGCAGTATTCACGTTGGACAGAAATTACTGATATTATTATTTTTGAATTTAATTGAATTAAAAAAACTGTACTTTCTATTCACAAATTCTGAATTGAATAGTATTTGATGTGTTGCACACACAGAAAATGCTAATATTATTTTTAGATTGAAAGGCATAGAGATATGCCTATGCAATTCGCAGCAAACGAGAATGGATTGAAATGAATTAAAATGGATTCAGATTTTCAGAAATATTGATTCACGAATGTTAAAATGAATGCTTTTCAATTCTGAATGCATTTTTATTCATTTATAGGAATTGCATGGAGTATATCTCTATGCCTTTCAATCTAAAAATAATATTAGCTTTTTCTGTGCATTGTGAATACTGTTCAATTCAAAATTTTGAATAGGAAATGCAGTTTGTCAATCCAATTGCATCCAATTGAATCTAATTGAATCCAATTGAATCCAATATTAAATCCAAAAAAAGTATTCGCTATTTAAAATACGTATTCAGATAGAACCAAATTTCAATTCATTTTAATCCATTCTCGATTTGCTAGGTTCCTATAAATGAATAAAAATGCATTCAGAATTGAAAAGGAACAGACATTTGCTTTATGCAATTTCTATAAATGAATAAAAATGCATTCAGGATTGTAAAGTGAATGTACATAAAGTGTATATATTATCTAAATTTAATATAATATATTATCATGANTTGGGCGGAAACTTATTCTCATACCCAATATATATACATTTCCATACGTCTCCATTAGAGCACAAATAAAAAGAATACTGTTTCTTAATAAAATTATGTTTTATACACCTTCTAAACCATCGCTACATTTCTTATTTTTTATATCACTACACTTCGTTTTTTATACCCAGCAAACGAGAATGGATTAAAATGGATTAAAATTTTTTTAATGCATACTTTAANATATATTATTGAAGATTCAAGTTCAAAACGAACATACAATACATACAGACAAGTAAAACAGATTATAATTTCATTCTAGAAAATAAGTGCAATATATTATTTTTAGTGCACAAAACATAAAAGTCGTTTATTGAGATTTAATTTGAAATTTATNAAAAATGAATGGATTGAAATGGATTGAATCCAAGTTGACACTAGTTTAATAATCAAAAAAAAAAATATTCATTTAAGAGTTACAAATTTTATTCTTAAGATATTTACAATAATTATACTACCTGAAATTAATTACTTCAAATTAATATTAAAAAACGCACCTTAGTGGGATTCGAACCTGAGACTTCTAGATTATGAATCTTCTACGTTATATCCGCTACTTCTTCAATTGGTAAATGTGTTCATTCTCTACTTCAATTACAATCAGCTAAACTAGTAACGAAATTATATAGATATATATATATATATATATAATAAAAATATCATCATTTAACAGATATAATAAAATATAAATAATTTACATTACTGTAAGACAATATTGGGTAAGTGCCGAATAATCTAATCTCGATGTCGCGCCGCGAGCCTAGCCTAATATTCGGGCTGTGTTCGACTTGATTTGCGAGTGTTTATATTGATCGTTCATTTTACTTCAATCAAAGAGAAACAAAAGAACATAGTTAAATTATTTTTACGTTACAACTTTTTTGAACTTAGTTGGATTAAAACGAAAAATTTCCTACGTATAATTTTGAATAATTTAAGTAGCATTTATGGTCCATTTTTAAATAAAAACTTTTTTTATTCAATTAGATTCAAAAACTGCACTTCATATTCAGAATATTGAATTGGGCAGTATTCACGTTGGACAGAAATTACTGATATTATTATTTTTGAATTTAATTGAATTAAAAAAACTGTACTTTCTATTCGCAAATTCTGAATTGAATAGTATTTGATGTGTTGCACACACAGAAAATGCTAATATTATTTTTAGATTGAAAGGCATAGAGATATGCCTATGCAATTCGCAGCAAACGAGAATGGATTGAAATGAATTAAAATGGATTCAGATTTTCAGAAATATTGATTCACGAATGTTAAAATGAATGCTTTTCAATTCTGAATGCATTTTTATTCATTTATAGGAATTGCATGGAGTATATCTCTATGCCTTTCAATCTAAAAATAATATTAGCTTTTTCTGTGCATTGTGAATACTGTTCAATTCAAAATTTTGAATAGGAAATGCAATTTGTCAATCCAATTGCATCCAATTGAATCTAATTGAATCCAATTGAATCCAATTAAATCCAAAAAAAGTATTCGCTATTTAAAATACGTATTCAGATAGAACCAAATTTCAATTCATTTTAATCCATTCTCGATTTGCTAGGTTCCTATAAATGAATAAAAATGCATTCAGAATTGAAAAGGAACAGACATTTGCTTTATGCAATTTCTATAAATGAATAAAAATGCATTCAGGATTGTAAAGTGAATGTACATAAAGTGTATATATTATCTAAATTTAATATAATATATTATCATGAAAAGTAACATATATTATTGAAGATTCAAGTTCAAAACGAACATACAATACATACAGACAAGTAAAACAGATTATAATTTCATTCTAGAAAATAAGTGCAATATATTATTTTTAGTGCACAAAACATAAAAGTCGTTTATTGAGATTTAATTTGAAATTTATACTAGCCCGTACAATGAAAAATATTCGTAATTTCAGAGTACTAATTTGTTAATGACTCGGAAAAAGAACATGACCTGCTTTTAAAAAACGTTCGATGGATGGAATATTGATAAAAGAGTTATGAAAATGGTTTAGATTGAAAGTCTACAATTTTTCTTAAAATTTCGAATTTTTGCATCAATTTTCTATCTTGAGTTTATACCGTACTTTCAGCGAGTGATTTATTGATCAAAAACATTGCCTTATTGCCTGAAACGAGCAAAGATTAAGTAATCCCAAAATTCATAAATACAATGTTCTCGGGTCAAGTACAAAGAAGCTGTACGGTTAAAAGTTTATTGATTATTAGACGTAATATATATTCACTTCGTTATAGAGTTTTTGAAAATACCGTTCTAATGTAATACTTTTCGTACTTCAAGTGTTGTAATAATTGAGGAGATGGGCGGAATATAGGTCTAATTACAAAATCTTGATTTTAATAAAAATTAAAATAACTTGCTANCATTACTGTAAGACAATATTGGGTAAGTGCCGAATAATCTAATCTCGATGTCGCGCCGCGAGCCTAGCCTAATATTCGGGCTGTGTTCGACTTGATTTGCGAGTGTTTATATTGATCGTTCATTTTACTTCAATCAAAGAGAAACAAAAGAACATAGTTAAATTATTTTTACGTTACAACTTTTTTGAACTTAGTTGGATTAAAACGAAAAATTTCCTACGTATAATTTTGAATAATTTAAGTAGCATTTATGGTCCATTTTTAAATAAAAACTTTTTTTATTCAATTAGATTCAAAAACTGCACTTCATATTCAGAATATTGAATTGGGCAGTATTCACGTTGGACAGAAATTACTGATATTATTATTTTTGAATTTAATTGAATTAAAAAAACTGTACTTTCTATTCACAAATTCTGAATTGAATAGTATTTGATGTGTTGCACACACAGAAAATGCTAATATTATTTTTAGATTGAAAGGCATAGAGATATGCCTATGCAATTCGCAGCAAACGAGAATGGATTGAAATGAATTAAAATGGATTCAGATTTTCAGAAATATTGATTCACGAATGTTAAAATGAATGCTTTTCAATTCTGAATGCATTTTTATTCATTTATAGGAATTGCATGGAGTATATCTCTATGCCTTTCAATCTAAAAATAATATTAGCTTTTTCTGTGCATTGTGAATACTGTTCAATTCAAAATTTTGAATAGGAAATGCAATTTGTCAATCCAATTGCATCCAATTGAATCTAATTGAATCCAATTGAATCCAAT
>JAANIC010002215.1:93147-137011 GCA_017607545.1 Acromyrmex charruanus
AAGCCCTGAAAATTTCAAATTGATCGCTTAATTAGGGAAATCATAAAAAATTCCCAAAAAACCTTCAAATTTTTGGCTGTCGGCTAGGTTTAACCCCTTAAATAGAGTTGTGCCTTCATTCCCATCCTCTCGATTACTCTGTAAAAGCTTCGACATTATCTTTAAGTGGACACTGAGAAATTCATCAAAGTTTTGAGAGCAAGCCGCCATGTTCTTTTACCGAGTCATTAACAAATTAGTACTCTGGAATTACAAGCAATTATTTTTCATTGTACGGACTACAAAGTATAAATTTCAAATCAAATCTCAATAAATAACTTTTATGTTTTGTGCACTAAGAATAACATATCGCACTTATTTTCTAGAATGAAATTGTAATCTGTTTTACTTGTATGTATGTATATTCGTTTTGAACCTTCAATAACATAAAAGTTACTTTTTATGACAATGTATAATATTAAATTTAGATAATATATACACTTTATGTATGTTCACTTTAAACTACCTTCAACAATATATCAGTTACTTGTCATAGTAATATATATTGTTAGATAATCATTTAAATTTTTAAAGGTTGAAATTTTTGAGGATATACTTGATGTATGTTCATTTCGAACTGGCACTTATATTAATGTATCAATTACTTGTCATGATAATATATTATTAGATAATCATTTAAATTTTTAAAAGTTTAAATTTTTGAGGATACACTTGATGTATGTTTACTTTGAACTGGCATTTTTAATAATATATGAGTTATTTGTCATAATAATATATTATTAGATAATCATTAAAATTTTTAAAAGTTTAAATGAATCAAGCTAAAAAGAACAGGCTTATTATGAATACTGTTATTACAGATCAAAAGTTGCTGCAATCGTTTTGTGGACAAAGAAATCAATAAATAGAATAATTGTACTAGTTTCATTAGTTCTTCAGAAACCAGCCAGTCGTCAGTGTCGTCTAAGAAATTCATTCCGAAGAAAATGATTATTCAATTAAAGGATTTATATAGTCCGATGCTGCGGTATATTTATTGTTAAAGTTATGCCGAGAGAAAGAATTTGACTTCAGTTCAGGATCCAAAAGGAATACTACTATTTGGACTAGTAGAAAAAATGAAAGAAAATTCCAATGGAAAATATGTTGTAACTGGGTTCCGTAAAGATATTTGGTCTTAATAGAACATTTAAAACATAAGCGATCAAAATAAGAAAACCGGAAATTTTCGAAATACGTGGGCCTTTTATTCAGTAAAAATCTGTTTTTATGTCTATAAATAATTCATAATAAAAAGAGGTGTTAATGGGGGCAGTTGACAGAGCATTTTTACTATCACATCCCAAGTATCATAAAAAAAATTTAAATTTTATTATTAGAACATTTTTAGCTAATAACTATCCCATCAAGTTTATATTTAATACAATTAATTCAAGACTCAAAACATTAATAGAACAAAAAACCAAAAAATAATCAAACAAAAAACTAAAGAATCAGAAAAAAAATACCATGGTTTACAATATCATTTATATCAGGCATCTCGGACAAAATAAAAAAACATCATAAAAGACTTAAACATAAAATTATCATATTTCAGTATCAATAAACTTGATTATAAAAGCACAAAAGGATGTTCTTCCAGTTGATGCTAAAAAGAATGTGCCTAAAATACTATGTAAAGATTGCAACACGTCATACGTAGGACAAACCAGTAGGCAATTAAAAACACGAATCGCAGAACATCGAAAAGACATAAATAAAACCACCGGCAAGCCAACGGTCATAACAGATTAGAATTAAATGACGAATTCGATTGGGAGAACACTAAAATAATTGATAGCAGAAGACACTTGGGAAAGAGACTTATTCCTGAAATGTTAAACATTAGAATGCAAGAAAACAGTATAAATTTAAAATAAATAATAATTAATAATGTTAAGTCACATTACTTGTAATGTAACAATATTTAATATCATCTAGTACCAATTATATACGATATTGGTGAAAATTGTGATTAATTACGTAGTGTAATTATTTGGCATGCGATGCGTGCGTGCACGCGTGCATGCGTGCGTTCAAAAATTGAACGTTTCGACTCACTTCGGAATCCTCCTCAGCAATTATAAAATATTATATGTCATTCCTTTGTAAGTCTCATTTGAGTCTCACCAACTTTGCAAACGCATTGCAAAAATCTATTAAACATTAAATTAAAGAATAATTACATAGATTGAGATAAGATTTAAAAAATTTTTCATTTTTCGTAAATATTCGTAGTGGGACGTATAGTGGCGTTATTTGAGGGAACAACATTTCTAGGTTTTTCATACAAACAACGCCGCTCTACGTCCCATTACGAAATTCTACTATGAAAACTAATAATTTTTAAGATTTTGTCTCAATCTATGTAGATTTTCGTAAAAGTTTTTCCGCCAGGGAAGATTACATTCTAAATTGAATTGAAATTATTTTAAACTTAATAACTTTAACAATGAGAAATAACTTATAATTGTCAAATGAATCAAAAAAATTAAAATATTGAAAAAATTATAAAATATTTTCTTTTTTATGGTACTCATATGCTAAATCCTGTTTTATCTTTCACATTCTCTATATATTCTTAGATTTATTGACTTAATACATTTCTGATGATAAAACGGTGATTACATGAGATAAAATTTATCTTCGGAGCACCTAAAGCAGTCGATAATGACAACACTCTACAATTATCTCCGGGCCCTTTTTATACCGTCGAAAATTTACTCAGGGTTGTCGGTTTTTAATAGTATCTCATCAGTGGTTAAGCTAACCGACGGTTACGGGAGATGCGTTCAGCGGACTCATGTAACTAATTAGTTTATCCGAGGTTAAAAAAGATACGTCCCGAATTACGCATGAAGCGCATAATGTATCGTTTTATCCTTCTTTATTATTTAATGAACAAAAAGGACAAATGATGTATCATGCACTTTATGTATAACTCGGAACGCACCCCATATTCGCAATTCTCAATGTCCAATACTTTGATGCGAACTTAGTGTGAAATTACACAGTGCGGAAAACGACTGCGGAATAGAGAATGCATCATAGAAACAACCAATCAGCATTATTCTGCGTTATTCCGAATAACGCTAATTGGTTGTTTCAATGACGCATTCTCTATTCCGCAACTCTTTTCCGCACCGTGTAATTTCACTTTTAGGATAAATCCATACAAACTTGCATAATCACATAAACATATGCATAAAGAAAATTATGCATTTTACGTGAATATTTATAAGAGAAATGCGATTGGATAATTTTCTTTATGCATTTGTTTATGCGGCTATGCAAGTTTGTGTGGACATACCCTTAAAACACGTAATCAAATCGATTATGATACGCAATAAAAAGTAACGTGGTATAAAAATGATTAATTTGGAAAAATTATANCACCGTATAGCCCGGATCTAGCACTATCGGACTACCATCTTTTTACGAAACTGAAGGAGTCCTTGGCCGGAAAATGCTTCCAAAGCGACGAGGAAGTTCAGACAGCTGTAACTAACTGGACTAAAGAACTGGCGGGAAGTTTCTATGCAGAAGGGATTTCGAAGCTTGTTTCCAGATATACAAAATGTATTGAGATTGACGGGAATTATGTAGAAAAAGACTAGAAGTTGTCAAGTATTATCCATGTAAATTTTAGATTTTTTCAATAAAAACGGAACTTATTTTCTGGATACTTCTCGTAGTTATTTGTAGGTACCAACTATTTTTTGTTCTAATAAAAATATGTATATGAGACTATTATTATTAATATAGTAATACGCACTTACAACACAAAAATAATTCTTCTGATTATAATCCTTTAGTTAAAGAATATTTGCAAAAGCTAAATACTTTTCCTTCAATATGCATTATTTGATCTTATATTTAATTTTATTTGTTTTTAATACCATTAAATTAATTTTCATTTATCATCAATTTTTTATCAAACATTATTTAATAGAAAAATATATGATGCAGGGAAGAAAAGACTTTTGTTATGACAGTATGTCAAAATAATGTCTAATATTGGAATAAATTAAATCTTTAAAATTTCAAATATTATATTTATATAGTTAATACATGATTTATGTAGTTACTTTAGAAAATTATATATGATTATGTAATGTTATAGTTGTGTTTTTTCAGAATTATAATTTATATAAATATGTTCATACTATTAATTAGAAATTAATTTATTTCTCCTATTAAAGTGTAATTATTGTTTAATAACTGTCGTATTCAATTATGCAGTATTCAATTGCAATAACTATAAAATAATCATTGTTAATCACAGTCACAAAAACTATAAAATTATAATAGCATAAACTATAAAATAGATTACTCAACTATGTATAATAATTCTATATATAAATTTATATAATTGTCACGTACGTTGGCATTATATCACTTTCCCTAAATGACTATAATATTAGGTGTAGTAAAAATAATGGATTTCTTTTTACTACACCTAATATTTATGCAATAGTTAGTATACACATAATCTACATACTTATTTTAGAACTTATAATGCTCCAGAATTATAATTTACATAAATATGAGTTCATGGAATTAAAATATATGTATATTCTATAGTTGATATTATTCCTCCAATAAAGCTTGTATAACCTTTACTTATTAGTTATTGCAACTATTCAAATGTAACAATCGTTGCAATCCTTCATCTGTAATAGCAGTAACTGTAGTTCATGTTAATATATTAACATTAACTATAGCATTTTAAAGTTAGTACTATTAAAATTGAATGATTGCAACTAATAGGCAAAGGTTGAAGCTTTGTACGAAGAATAACATTAATTATAGCATTTTAACTTTTTAAAGTTGTTGCTAAAATTGAATGGTTACAATAACTAGGTAAAAGTTACACAAGACTTGCGGGAAGAATAACATTAAATAAAGAATTTTACATTACTAAAGTTACTGCTACTAAAGTTGAATGGTTACAACAACTAACAGATAAAAGTGATACAAGTTTCGTGGGAAGAATAACATTAAATATAGAATTTTATATTTCTAAAGTCATTATGCTACTAAAGTTGAATGGTTATGATAACTAATAGGTACAGGTACAAACTTCGTGTGAAGAATAACAGTAACTATTGTAGGATGTTAGTAATGCTAGGAAGTGGGTATCGACGTCGAGATTGAATATCGTCACTGTAGGATGTTAGTACGTAGTAATGCGTTGCACTCGGCTTCTCGCTCGGGAATGACTCACACGGTGCTCGAAGTTTTTTCCTACCACCGAAAATCGGCCATAACAAAGGGCATCGGTGTCGTCGCTAGACCGATCGTTCTACCAACGGCGCCGATCCCAAAATAACAAACACTGCCGACCCTCGCGGCTATCGTATGATCAGAGCGCGAGCGACGTATCACACGACGCCGCGCTTTACAAAAACAAACGACTCGCAAGCGGAGCCTCGCACGATATCGCCGCAAACATCGAGGCATCAAATATGACGNCACAAACTTCGTGTGAAGAATAACAGTAACTATAGCATTTTAATTTTTTAAAGTTGTTGTTAACTAACGTTGAATATTTACGACAACTAATAGATAAAAGTTACATAAGTTTCCCGGAAAGAATAATACTAAATCAGGATGCATCTACAAATTTACATATCCGGAAATATATACTGAAAAAAAAAAGATTGAAATAACCATAATTTAACTATAATTTGTAGTCATTTTTTGGGACAATCATAAATTTATAATTGTTTTAACCATATGAATTATAGTAACCTAAACACTAAATTATGATCATGACGACCATAATATGTATTCATTCAACTACATTGTATATTTGTCTTACACATAAATCGTACTTGCATATAATAAATTATACTATAAAATGTTGTAACAGCAGACATAATTAAAAGTATGTAGAATCATACACCTTTTTGGTATTAATATTAATAATAATATTATACATTTTGTATATGATAACATTTTTACTATGTGTTTAAGGTCCTAACATTGTTTAAAAAATTGTTAAATTTAAAAGTTACTTTGAATTGAAAACAAGAGGAACCATATACCTTAATAGTAAATCATACTCATATTAATAATAATATTTTACCTTTTTTAGATGTACAATTACATCTACTATGTTTACATAGTTCCAATATTTCGAGTTAAAAGATTTGTCCAACCATATAAACAGTTTTAATTAACAAATTTTTGTACGAAATTTTACTATAATAATATAGTTGAAACAAATTTATAATAATTATTTGAAACTACTATATTGGGGATAACAAAATAAGTACTTATGTCAATTTTTCTTAAACTTTATTAAAATTGCATAATTTTTTAATAATAAATATTAAATAAAGTATATAAATGATATCAAAATCATATATCGCATTGTAATATGTATTGTAAAATATGCATTGTAAAATTACAATATTTTCTTGAATAAAAAATCAGAATAAAAAAAAAATATTCCATGAAAACAATTAATGTAAATTTTAATTATTGCTTATAATAAGGTGCATAATTAAGGTGCAAATCATTTTATAATTAGATAATTTGGAGTTATGATGGCTGTGTGGGAATGCACCGCGCGAAAAAACAAAGCGAGAGGACGGCACACGGCTGATATAACTAACAAAAGTGAGAAGAACTACGTTTCTTTAACAGAAGATTTACTTTATTTCTTACAACAACAAATTCAGTACAAATTGAAAATTATCGCAAAGTATTACACACAATCACTTTTTCCGAATTCTTACTCAGTAGCAATAAAAAATCACGACGATTTCTCGGCAGTTGTCGAAGGAATCTTCCTTACAGCGGTTCCACGTGACGTTTTTTACGGCGGTTTTCTACACGATACAATAGCGAGACTCTGAACACCAAAAGAGCGAGAGCGGCGACGATTGGCGCATATGTTGCCTTCGTGACCCGGGATCTCCTCTTGATAAAGTCCAATAAAATTTTGCCACAATTGTGATTTTTACGTGGCATTCGTTGTATAAGATTGATTGGCGCCTCGGATTCTTTTCTATTGACTTTCGACGTAACAGTCATGCGCGACAGAAAATCCATGCGTGGGATTGGTGGCCGCGCGTGACGTGCTCGTCGGAGCGCGGCGCTCGCGCGCGTGATTGAATCGTTCTCGAACCTTCGATAGTCCGTTGCCGTTGTCTGTGTGTGTGTGTGTGTGTATGTGTGTGCGTGCGTGCGTGCGTGTGTGTGTGTGTGTGTGTGTGTGTGTGTGTGTGTAATAAATTAAGTTATTGAAAAAACAACAAATTAATTAGTAGCTCTAGTGAGAATTAAGGTCGTGCTAGAGACGAATTTACAGACTCTTTTTATACACATGTCCAACAACAATTAATGTTAATTGAACAAAAGAATTATTACTTTTCTACGAATTAATGATCTCAAACAATGGCCTAACAACAAATGTGTCGCGATATCAAAAAGCATTATACTAAATACATACATATGTGAAAATAAAATGTAATAGCAAAAAAGAGCGTAAATTAAACGTAAAGGGAGAGTTACAGACATGTAAGCAAACGTTCTAAGGAGAGTAGATTGGAACAATGGAATGTATTAGGAGTACAAATTAGTTCGGTCCGTTTTTCAAAAGATGGCTGTTGTGAATGGTTCATAATGACAGCTGATTTTGGCGTTTTCAGAGAGGTTACACATCTGCTAATAATATTAAGTTTATATCGCATTGAGTTTCATACAAAAACCTTGATTTTTACTGTGTTTGAAATGTCGAATTTTGTATTAACTAAGCAGCATTTGCGGGAGGTTCTAATTTTCTGCTTTAATTGGAAGAAAAGTGCAGCTGAAGTCCATTGAATGCTTGTCGAAGTTTATGGTGACACTGTTCCAACTGATAAATCATGTAGAGAATGGTTTCGACATTTCAAGGATGGAGATTTCAGCGTTGAAGACAAGCCTCGCTGTGAACAGCCAAAAAAATTCGAAGAGAAAGAATTAGAGGCAAACGCAAGAGGAGCTTGCAGAATCAGTGGGAGTAACTCAACAAGCCGTTTCTGCACGATTGAGAACCATGGGAATAATTCAAAAACAAAGAAATTGAGTGCCTTATGAACTGAAACCGAGAGACGTTGAAAGGCGATTTTTCACTTGCGAACAGGTGATTCAAAGACAACAAAGAAAAGGTTTTTTGCATCGGATTGTGACTGGAGATGAGAAGTAGATATTCTACGACAACCCCAAGAAGAAAAAATACTACGCTAAGCCCGGTCAATTGTTGCCATCGACCACAACATCAACACCAAAGTCGAACATTCATGGTTCAAAAATCATGCTTTGTATCTGGTGGGACCAAAAGGGTGTTGTTTACTATGAGCTGCTGAAACCTGGCAATTCCATTACGGACGATCGGTATCGGCTACAATTGATTGGTTTGAGCCGTGCATTGCGAGAAAAATGGCCGGAATACGAGCAAAGACATGATAAAGTTTTTTTTCTTCATGACAACGCTCGGCCTCATGTCGCAAAAGTCGTAAAAAAATATTTGGAAACGCTCAAATGGGATGTTTTACCGCACCCGCCGTATTCTCCGGACATTGCTCCTTTTGATTACTGGTTGTTCCGAAGAATGCAGCACGATTTGGCAAGTCACCGGTTCACTTCTCCAAAATTGGATCGCCTCCAAAGACGAGTCATTTTATTTTGAAATAAATTTTTTGAACACAAAAAAACGGATCGAACTAATTTGTACTCCCAATAAAAGAAACTTTCATACACAAAGATCAGTATGAAAAAACATTTCACAGAAAAATTGCAATTTCATACAAGTTTTAATTATTATTGCATATAATAAGATGCATTGAAATCATTTTATAAAATCCATTTACATTCACTTTATTTTCACTAAGGTACATTTAGATAATAAAAAAAATATTGTTCATAAACTAATGTAACAGTTACCATCTGCTTTTTGAATCAATGTATATACTTTAAAATATACTAAAGAATTGAAAGAAATAGTATCATACTTGTCTGAAACATTTATAGTGTAACCTTGATAGTGATCATCAAAATATGTTGCAAACAGATATTTTACGGTAGTAATAAAGTTTGATAGCGATAATGAAACTCTGTTTGTCTTCTTTCTGAAAATGTATGAAATTTCTACAAATAAAGGGTAACCATCGTTGTCAATATTTATTAAAACAATCGATCCTTTTTTAAGCACTATATTTCCGAAACAAATACTTTTCAATGTGATGTACTTTGTATAGTCGTTTATTACATTTTTAAGAGAAACTAATGAATTACTTTCTTTGTATGTCACATATGATAAATTATTTAATTGCAATTTCATGAATAAATTGCTTAGCATTATTTGTTGTTTGACTGCAATGTAACATATATTTCTTCTGCTAGCAGTTGCTTGAGTATATTGCTTTAAAGGACGATGCTTAGCTTCAAATCTCATAGACCACAAAGAATGGAATGATCCAACAATGTTCATAACTCACGGATAATGTAACATTAGATGGTGTTTAGATTTCAAAGTTTCACCAAATGAATCGATATATAACATATGATGCTCATTAATCAAGCTTTCTAGTAAATCTGCTATTGATTTAGTAACACTATATTGAAGTGTAATAGAAAGAATTTTTCGTAATAATTTATAAAGTCTCCAATATTTATCATTAAGATTAGTGAGATCATCGAATATTAAACCAGCATTTAATATAAAACATAACATTTCGGCAGCAGATATTTTTATAGATTTGTTAAGTAATTATGATAATGAAACTGTAGGAAGACGGTTCGACATTGAATCAAAATTAAAAAATTGTAAACGCGAATTCAAAATATCTAAAATAAAATATTGTTGTTGCAATATTTGTTGATAAAATAATATAAAATTTTACTCATTTCATATACATTTACACCTTCTAGTAAATCGTGCATAATATCAACACTATAATTTTCAATCGCGTAAAAACTTTTTAAAACATTAAATGCACAACTTTCTTTTAAATCTGTGGTTAACTTAAGTTACATTGTTA
Source organism: Acromyrmex charruanus (assembly GCA_017607545.1). NCBI lineage: Eukaryota > Metazoa > Arthropoda > Insecta > Hymenoptera > Formicidae > Acromyrmex > Acromyrmex charruanus. The sequence continues at coordinate 103,218 of JAANIC010002215.1, forward strand.
ATTGCTATTTTTTGTGCATAATTTATTTTATTGCGTAATAGATTAACATCTTCACTACACATTTTACGGGATATGTCTTTTGAAATTTTACAAAATCTACAGCATAAATTTGCAGAGAAACTTTCAACGAAACCCAGAATGCAATCCCAAATTGTCGCCGATAATTAATGCGAATTTGAAATATAATTGAATATTTTTAGATTCTATTGATAATTGAATGCCTTCTGTTTCGAGAATCATTAAATCCCCAATTAAATATGAATAAATTTGTTTTTTTTTTTGAAAATAATTTTGTATCATCTACATGATATAATTGGGCTAGAAAAATATTATCCAATTTTGAAGATAATTCTGGTGGCAAGCACGTTATTGAGATATACATTCCGCATAATTTGTATATACCCGCATGTAATCCTAGTGGATTTGTTATTTCGAAAGCATCGTATAAAAACAAAGAAAAAGTTATTGATTCATTATTTAAGATTTTCGATTTCCAAAAACTAATTTGTACAAATTTCGTCGTCTGTATTTTCATTTAGAGTTGTAATATGCTTACAAATTTGTTCAAATACATTAGGTATTTCAAAAAATATTTTTAATATCTCTTTTAATAGTATCAATTGTCCATTTACAGTTTTTAATACATTCTCATTTTTTTCTTCTATAGTTTCAAAGAATACACGTGCAGATTTAATATAACATTCAAGATTGATTAATAATTTATTTTGTTTGTATTTACTATCAAGATTACTAAACATATTTTATAATACTTCAAACTGCTCGATTATATTTCTTGAATTTGGTGACTCTATAAGAGATATAGATTTTTTTTAGATTATTTATATAATTTGTATTAAGGAATAAATGAAATGACCATATAATCCGACTAATTTGTATTCGAGATAAGGTAGCATCTGATTGTAGCGAAGAAATCATTTTCAATGCAAATATATGAAGATTATTTTGTTCACTTTCAGTATCATCCAAATTTTTGTCACAAATTGTATTATTACCAGATTCAATTTTGTCATTAATATTTTCTATTTCTGATTGTTTTTTTTTTAAATTTGGTTTCGGAAATATTTCAAAGTCTATTTGAATTGTGTCATTAAATTATTTTCTGATTGTTTTGTTACATCTAGCATCGGTTTTTCAGAGAGAGAGAAAGGGAGAGAGAAGTTAGAATCAGATTCTAACACTGCAACTTCTAACCTTTCAAATGTTTGCAACGTCTTTGATGCTTAACAAGCGTTTGATAATCTGAATAAGAATGATCACAATTTTTGAGTCGATAAGAATATTTTACATAACTGAAATGTATATGATGTTTAAAATTCATATATAATTTTAAATATTGTTTAGAAAAAAATGAAGAACAAAATTGACACTTTATTATTTTTAAGAACGTATATATCGACATATATGCATTAAAAAGTAGATGATTTAAGTTTTATTTTAAATCATCAATGTTAACATAAATTGTAATTATTTAAATTATTCTTCTGAAGCGGATTAAGAAGCGGACATTAATTCTTGTATGTTATGCCAAATAATATCGACAAAAATGAAATTTCGAATGTTCTTCATAAGTAATATCATATATATCGGTGTTGTAAGAAATACCATTTCAGAATCTACTGGATACTTTACATCTAGTGCAAAGAAAGCTTGGAAGCACAAATACACTAGCTCATCAGGCTCGTCGATACATATTTAACATTATTTATAATAATATTAAAATCTGTCAAATTTACAATAGTACTATTTGCAACTATCATTGGCTAAATTGTCAATCCATAAGCTCGAAGTTTCTTTTTCCGCTTCTGCAATTTAGGTTCTAATTCTGCTATATTTAAAAAAAAATGAAACAACACTATTAAATATGAAAATAATAAGATTATAAATATGTTTCACAAATAATAATGTAATTTTACAAAAATATATATTAGAATGCACTTACAGGAATTCGACAGACGAAACTTTCAGCAACTTCTGCCTTAGAGAGTTTCCACTTTCTTATATTGCCTGTAATTTTTCACATTGCATGGTTGAAATATTGGGAGTATAAATTAGTTCGGTCCGTTTTTCAAAAGATGGCTCCGGCTGTTGTGAATAGTGACAGCTGATTTTGGCGTTTTCAGAGAGGTTAGACATCTGCTAATAATATTCAGTTTATATCGCTTTGAGTTTCATACAAAAACCTTGATTTTTACTGTGTTTGAAATGTCGAATTTTGTGTTAACCAAGCAGCATTTGCGGGAGGTTTTCTGCTTTAATTGGAAGAAAAGTGCAGCTGAAGCCCATCGAATGTTTGTCGAAGTTTATGGTGACACTGCTCCAACTGATAAATCATGTAGGGAATGGTTTCGATATTTCAAGGATGGAGATTTCAGCGTTGAAGACAAGCCTCACTCTGGACAGCCAAAAAAATTCGAAGAAAAAGAATTAGAGGTATTACTCGAACAAGATCAGAGTCAAACGCAAGAGGAGCTTGCAGAATTATTGGGAGTAACTCAACAAATCGTTTCTGCACGATTGAGAGCCATGGGAATAATTCAAAAACAAGGAAATTGGGTACCTTATGAACTGAAACCGAGAGACGTTGAAAGGCGATTTTTCACTTGCGAACAGCTGATTCAAAGACAACAAAGAAAAGGTTTTTTGCATCGGATTGTGACTGGAGATGAGAAGTAGATATTCTACGACAACTCCAAGAAGAAAAAATACTACGCTAAGCCCGGTCAATCGTTGCCATCGACCTCAACATCAACACCAAAGCCGAACATTCATGATTCGAAGATCATGCTCTGTATCTGGTGGTACCAAAAGGGTGTTGTTTACTATGAGCTGCTCAAACCTGGCGATTCCATTACAGGCGGGTATCGACTACAATTTATTCGTTTGAGCCGTGCATTGCGAGAAAAACGGCCGGAATACGAGCAAAGACATGATAAAGTTATTTTTCTTCATGACAACGCTCGGCCTCATGTCGCAAAAGTCGTAAAAAAATATTTGGAAACGCTCAAATGGGATGTTTTACCGCACCCGCCGTATTCTCCGGACATTGCTCCTTCTGATTACTGGTTGTTCCGAAGGATGCAGCACGATTTGGCAAGTCACCGGTTCACTTCTCCAAAATTGGATCGTCTCCAAAGACGAGTCATTTTTTCGAGATGGAATTCGAAAATTGCCTGAGAGATGGGGAAAAAGTAGTAGCCAGTGATGGACAATACTTTAATTAATCTGTTCATTCATTTTGTTTTGAAATAAATGCATTTTTGAACACAAAAAAACGGATCGAACTAATTTGTACTCCCAATATATAAAGTAATATAAGAAAGCTTAATGTTTCGACAGGTATATCTGAAATGAATATTTAAATAATATTAAACTTTTATTTGAAATACATTGTACTATTTACATAACGTTATTTCATTACCATTGCAAATAAAATATTTTACAAGAAAAAATGTAAGAATTTTAAATAAGAAAATATCTAGAAAAAATATTGTTAATTCAATATATTTGTACGAAATTTCGCATAAATTTGGTTCCTCTCGAACGCCTAATACCTGTGGCGCTAGTAATAAGTTTCGGGATTACCGAAAGGAGAAGGGGAGAGTCCAAAATGAGATGTACAGCCAGCCACATCGTCGATATTCATGAGACAATAAATTACATCTCGGAATCGTTCGATGTCATTTTCTTTACAGGTATCAGTTTAAATCCACCAAAATTGGTCCTTCGAGCCGGATATAGATTATATGATTACCGCAATCAATCGAACGACATTCGAAAAAACGAGTGTCGAAAAATTCCAGAAGCTCATCGCTATTTCATTACCACGTTTGCGAAGGACGCCAGGCCCTTCAACAAAATCTGGACATTTCAACTGAAAATCAAACAGGTTTAAGACAATGCATTCTTCATTTACATTCGTCGACGTCTTGCAGTCAAGACCGAGGAACGAGTTGAGCGGCGAGAACTGCCATATTATCTTCTTCAACGAAGAACCGCCATATTGTCTTCTTCAACGAGGACCGCCATATTGCCTCCTTCAGCGAGAACTGCCATATTGTCTCCTTCGAGACAAGAACTGCTACCTTACCGCCCTCTATGAGACTTGCCATCTTGAGAACAGTCCCACGACACCACTTTAGATCATCACGCAGATGCGCCGATATCACTACTTCGTTACAGTCGATAAGTTTTGCGTATATTAGTAGGTTAAGTATTGTAACGCGATCGTGATGTCAGATCTAGAAATTTTGAAACGTCAACGAATGACACTTAAAGGACGCGTGACTTTCTTCGAAATTACGCGGACAGTAATGATAACAAGCTGTTGTTAGAAACGAAGTTAGAAAAACATAATGAGCTACGGGGCGAGTTTAATGTGATACAAACAAAAATTGACGAGCTTCTTCCCAAAGCTGAAGTCGCGAAACGTGAGAAGTTCGAACATGTTTTTTTTTCAATTGCAAGCTGCAGCACGATCAAAGCTCGCGCAAAATACTAATAGTTCGGCAAACGCTCAGATAAACTCATAAGCGCAATAGTAAATCAAACATCAGTACGACTGCCCGTGATATCTCTGCCGACCTTTAGTGGAAATTATGAACAATGGCAGCAATTTTGTGATACATTCAAGGCTTTAGTCCATAACAACAGTCAACTAGATTTAGTTCAGAAGTTCCATTATTTGAAATCTGCATTGTCAGGCTCTGTTGCTCAAGTAATACATTCATTGCAAACGACCAACGAAAATTATTCCGTTGCACTTGAATTGTTAACTAAGAGGTTTCAAAACTTACAGTTAACTGTACATTACCATGTACACGAATTGTTTAATACTCCTCCAAAGGAATCGGCAGAGATGTTACGAGCATTATCAGATAATTTTTAAAAACATTTGCGAGTGTTACAGCAACTAAGGGAACCGGTTGACAAGTAGAATACACTTATTATTTACTTGGTTACGAATAAACTAGACCCCACGACGAAAAAGAAATGGGAGCTAAAGGTAGTGCAGGAGAAGGCATCGACAATTAAACAACTCATAGAATTCCTTGACACACGATGTCAGTTCCTTGAGGCTCCTCACCTGATACGCGAAAAGGTCATCCAAGCGAAGGTATCGACTCAGAAATCAAATCAGATTAATACAGAAAAATCAAGGCACAGCGCTTNAGGCGGGTATCGACTACAATTTATTCGTTTGAGCCGTGCATTGCGAGAAAAATGACCGGAATACGAGCAAAGACATGATAAAGTTATTTTTCTTCATGACAACGCTCATGTCGCAAAAGTCATAAACAAATATTTGGAAACGCTCAAATGGGATGTTTTACCGCACCCGCCGTATTCTCCGGACATTGCTCCTTCTGATTACTGGTTGTTCCGAAGGATGCAGCACGATTTGGCAAGTCACCGGTTCACTTCTCCAAAATTGGATCGTCTCCAAAGACGAGTCATTTTTTCGAGATGGAATTCGAAAATTGCCTGAGAGATGGGGAAAAAGTAGTAGCCAGTGATGGACAATACTTTAATTAATCTGTTCATTCATTTTGTTTTGAAATAAATGCATTTTTGAACACAAAAAAACGGATCGAACTAATTTGTACTCCCAATATATAAAGTAATATAAGAAAGCTTAATGTTTCGACAGGTATATCTGAAATGAATATTTAAATAATATTAAACTTTTATTTGAAATACATTGTACTATTTACATAACGTTATTTCATTACCATTGCAAATAAAATATTTTACAAGAAAAAATGTAAGAATTTTAAATAAGAAAATATCTAGAAAAAATATTGTTAATTCAATATATTTGTACGAAATTTCGCATAAATTTGGTTCCTCTCGAACGCCTAATACCTGTGGCGCTAGTAATAAGTTTCGGGATTACCGAAAGGAGAAGGGGAGAGTCCAAAATGAGATGTACAGCCAGCCACATCGTCGATATTCATGAGACAATAAATTACATCTCGGAATCGTTCGATGTCATTTTCTTTACAGGTATCAGTTTAAATCCACCAAAATTGGTCCTTCGAGCCGGATATAGATTATATGATTACCGCAATCAATCGAACGACATTCGAAAAAACGAGTGTCGAAAAATTCCAGAAGCTCATCGCTATTTCATTACCACGTTTGCGAAGGACGCCAGGCCCTTCAACAAAATCTGGACATTTCAACTGAAAATCAAACAGGTTTAAGACAATGCATTCTTCATTTACATTCGTCGACGTCTTGCAGTCAAGACCGAGGAACGAGTTGAGCGGCGAGAACTGCCATATTATCTTCTTCAACGAAGAACCGCCATATTGTCTTCTTCAACGAGGACCGCCATATTGCCTCCTTCAGCGAGAACTGCCATATTGTCTCCTTCGAGACAAGAACTGCTACCTTACCGCCCTCTATGAGACTTGCCATCTTGAGAACAGTCCCACGACACCACTTTAGATCATCACGCAGATGCGCCGATATCACTACTTCGTTACAGTCGATAAGTTTTGCGTATATTAGTAGGTTAAGTATTGTAACGCGATCGTGATGTCAGATCTAGAAATTTTGAAACGTCAACGAATGACACTTAAAGGACGCGTGACTTTCTTCGAAATTACGCGGACAGTAATGATAACAAGCTGTTGTTAGAAACGAAGTTAGAAAAACATAATGAGCTACGGGGCGAGTTTAATGTGATACAAACAAAAATTGACGAGCTTCTTCCCAAAGCTGAAGTCGCGAAACGTGAGAAGTTCGAACATGTTTTTTTTTCAATTGCAAGCTGCAGCACGATCAAAGCTCGCGCAAAATACTAATAGTTCGGCAAACGCTCAGATAAACTCATAAGCGCAATAGTAAATCAAACATCAGTACGACTGCCCGTGATATCTCTGCCGACCTTTAGTGGAAATTATGAACAATGGCAGCAATTTTGTGATACATTCAAGGCTTTAGTCCATAACAACAGTCAACTAGATTTAGTTCAGAAGTTCCATTATTTGAAATCTGCATTGTCAGGCTCTGTTGCTCAAGTAATACATTCATTGCAAACGACCAACGAAAATTATTCCGTTGCACTTGAATTGTTAACTAAGAGGTTTCAAAACTTACAGTTAACTGTACATTACCATGTACACGAATTGTTTAATACTCCTCCAAAGGAATCGGCAGAGATGTTACGAGCATTATCAGATAATTTTTAAAAACATTTGCGAGTGTTACAGCAACTAAGGGAACCGGTTGACAAGTAGAATACACTTATTATTTACTTGGTTACGAATAAACTAGACCCCACGACGAAAAAGAAATGGGAGCTAAAGATAGTGCAGGAAAAGGCATCGACAATTAAACAACTCATAGAATTCCTTGACACACGATGCCAGTTCCTTGAGGCTCCTCCCCTGATACGCGAAAAGGTCATCCAAGCGAAGGTATCGACTCAGAAATCAAATCAGATTAATACAGAAAAATCAAGGCACAGCGCTTGTGCATAGCTACCGGTGAAGCAGTCGAGTGTGCTCTCTGTAGATGCATAGAATATATGTATGCAAAATTTTTAAGGAACTGTCGATAGAATCACGGCCTAATGAAATTAAAAGATTAAACTTATGTTATAATTGCTTATTTCCAAATCACATATTACAAAAATGCACTTCTCATATATGTAAACACTGTACACAGAAGCACCACACGCTGTTTCACACGGACGAACGAGTCAGCACCTCCGACAAAAATTCGGTTCTGCCTATCAATACTTCAGTAAAAACACAAGTGACACGAGTAATCAAACTTGCGAGATACCGGTCACAACTTCCGTGTCCATGAAGTCAACAGGTTCTTGTAAATTTAGCTCGGAAGTTCTCTTATAAACGGCAATAGTTTATATTCGCGACAATGAAGGTATATTTCACAAGGTACGCGCTTTATTAGACAACGGATTTCAATCAAATTTTGTTACTAAATCTCTGTGTCAACGATTAAAGCTCAATATTAACAAAACTAAACATATGATATCATGTCTTAACGCAGCGAAAGTAATCGAGACTACTCAAATTGCTATAGCATCCACGACTACGACATACGAGACAGACGTTAACCTCCTTGTCAATAAATCACGCAGCCTATTCCTGCCAGATCAGTTAACGCTGTCTTTGAGTCTTCCATCCAATGTATCGAGTTGGCAGATCCAACATTCCATAAATCACAGAACGTCGACTTATTATTGGACGCAATAATCTTCTAGGATACATTTGAAGCCGAGAGGATTCAACTGGGAGCGAAACAACCAATGTTGCAGTCGACGAAGTTGTGATGGCTGTTATGCGGACAGTTCGGACATTACCAATCAGTTCACAATCAGAACATTATCATCTGTGGATTCGTTCGAAACGATGAACTTCACAAATTGAAAGGTTCTGGCGCATAGAAGATATGCCAGATACGAAGATCATTTCCAAAGAAGAGATCAAATGCGAAGAACTTTTCCGAAATGAGCATAAGAGGACAACCAATGACAGATTTGAGGTATCATTATCCTTCCGAAGACTCAAGCGTCCTCGGGGAATCTAAGCTCAATGCACTCAAGCGATTACGCCATCTAGAGCGCAGATTCCAAAGGGATCCTCAATTGCAGATCCAGTACATCAGTTTTATGGACGAATATATCAAGCTTGGTCACATGTCTGCACTGCCCGATATCAAGGGCAAGGTTAATTACTTTCCGCACCACGCAGTCTTGAGAAATCAACAAAATTCCGAGTAGTCTTTGACGCTTCCAACCGACTGCGTCCGGAAAATCCTTAAACGACTGTCTATTGGTGGGTTTTTCCATTCAACCCGAGTTGTTCGACACTTTATTACGATTTCGGCAGTATCCTTATGTGACAGGCGATATTGTCAAGATATAGACAAATCATGATCAAGCCAGAACACCAACTGTATCAATGCATATATTATGGAGAACCAGATCCTGCAATGACATACAGCCTAAACACGGAATTGCGTTAGCACCGTTGTTGGCCATACGTTCGTTGCAAGAATTATCCCAGGAATTTGAGGCGACACATCCCCAAACTGCTACAGTTATAAATCGTGACTTCTACGTCGATGACGATTAGAATCGTATGGACATCTTATTGTCAACAATTGTCAGTCATCAATTCTATTGTGATACCATGACATGTTATTCTCCACAATTCACAATAGTGACATTCAAATTCACGGTTTCTGTAACGTATCTCAAGCGGCTTACAGAGCTTATATTTACCTCCGCTCCGTTGAGGGAATAATCAACATTCAATTATTAACTGCGAAGTCACTAGCGCTCCTGAAAACGATCAGTCTCCCGAGACTCGAATTATATGGAGTGCTACTCTTGGTCAATTTACTGTAAAAGCTAACGCGAGCTCTCACTTGTACGATTTCACAACGTTATCTTTGGATGGAAATTGTGCTGGTCTGAATTCAAGGAGAGCCGTTAAGATGGCAAACATTCGTTGGAAACGAATAGCAGAGATCCAAAGGTCAACGGACAATCGAGAGTGGGCACATGTGTCTTCTGAGAACAATCCTGCTGATCTAATCTCCAGAGGTCTCCTACCAGAACAATTAATCGACGCTACATTGTAGTGGAAAGGTCAATCATGGCTGAAGAAAACTCTGGTTCAATGGCCAAGATCCACCATGCAATTGCTAATAGAAGCTCCAGAAATGCGTGCTCAGTCATTCGCTTTACTAAATGTTAATTCACTCAACATATTTGATATCGATACTCTTCGTTAACCAAATTCAAAGAAAGAGTTATCGCAACCTGTCGTAGATTTAAAACGAATTGCGCAGCATCAAAAACGAAGTCTTCATTAGTGGATTTCTTACCGTTGAAGAACTACAAAAGGCGATAATTGTATTACTAAAATTGCATCAACAAGAAGCATTCACCAAGAAGTTATACGATCTTCAACGAGGGAAAGAAATAGACTCGCGCAGCAAAATCTTATTAGGTGTACAACTTTTATTCCGCCGTTTTTTTTCCGAAATTCGAGGCTTTATTGTAAAAAATTGGTTATACATTTATGATTCAAAGTATTGTCCATCGCTGGCTACTACTTTCTCCCATCTTTCGGGCAGCGTACGAATCCCGCGTCGAAAAAACTGGTCATCTTTTGAGGCGATCCACGAATCGATCCAATTTTTTACTTCTTCATAAGACCGGAAGTGCTGGTCAGCCAGGCCGTGTGCCATTGATCGAAACAAGTGATAGTCAGAGGGAGCAACGTCTGGAGAATACGGCGGGGGGGGTAGGACTTCTCATTTCAACGTTTCCAAGTATGTCTTGACCACTTTCGCAATATGGGGTCGAGCATTGTCATGCTGCAAAATCACTTTATCGTGTCTCTCGTTGTATTGCGACCGTTTGTCTTTCAATGCTCGGCTCAAACGCATCAATTGCGTTCGATACTGATTGCCTATAATTGTTTCAGTCGGTTTTAATTCAGCTCATAATACACTACGCCGAGCTAGTCCCATCAAATACAGAGCATGACCTTGGAACCGTGAATATTCGGTTTGTCGATGAAGCATGGCCGGGAACTCCCCATGATTTTCTGCACTTGGGGAGAGGGGGGTTATCGTAATGAACCCATTTTTCGTCCCCAGTCACAATGCGATGCAGAAATCCCTTCCGTCTTTGCCTTTCAAGCAGCTGTTCACAAGCAAACAAACGCTGTTCAACATCTCTCAACTTGTACGGCACTCAATTTCCTTGCTTCTGAATCATTCCCATGACTTTGAGGCGATTTGAAATGGCTTGTTGAGTCACTCCCAATGATCGTGCCAATTCTTCTTGATTTTGACACGAGTCTTGATCAAGTAATACCTCCAATTCTGCATCTTCGAAAACCTTCTCTCTTCCACTACTATGCCAGTCTTCGATGTCAAAATCACCATGAAGCATTGAAACCACTCACGACACGTTCTTTCATTAATAGCGGCCTCACCATAAGTATTTGAGAGCATTCGATGAGCCTCAGCCGCAGATTTCTTCATATTGAAGCAGAAAATTAAAATCTCTCCCGCAAATGACGAGAATTTGGTTCGTAAATTGACATTTTCAATCGAGAATAACTTTATGATGCAGACACAAATCGACTAATGTTTTTATGGGGTTATGTTGACAGATGCCCAAATTTATTGTATGACGTCTATGATTTATTTATTTCGACCACCACTTACCGCTAAAGCTATCTATAGGAAAACGGCGGAAGCAAAGTTGTACACCTAATATATTATATTAATGTTAAATTAACAAAATTATGAACGTTATAGAAATAAAGTTACTGACTCGAGTCTCATTACGTTTAATATTTATAATACTGACGTATTTATTTAATCCTGCCTCTCTCTCTTTCGTCAAACTTCTCAAAATACGAAACATTCATTAGTTGTATAAAATATTCGACTTCAATAGGCAACAATAGTATTTTTGAGGCTTCCATAGGTACTTTCCATATAGAACCTATTATTGGATATGGATTATCTCTGTGTCTATATCCATTTTTAGAATGTCGACTTCGGAGCATGAAGTGAATTGCAACACTTACGAAACGTTGTAATATTTATAAACATAATAATTTCAATATAAATTCCAAAAATGAATGTGAATTTCTTTTCTATAATGTGAATTTTCTTCCGCATAATGATGCTTATTATGTCCATTTATACGTCCATCACTGCGTAAAGTGCATTTATCTGTCCATAGAATTGTTCTTAAAAAATTATCATTAGAAATGTTGTTTATGTTAACCTAGAACAAAGGTAATTCATCGCTACGATTTTGTAGGTTTTTGAAATAAAAATAGCTCGAACATTAATAAAATAAAAACTTGTTCTATCGTCTCACGATGAATCAACATTCGAACGGTTTCTAAAGCTAAAAAAATTTAAACTTCTCTTCTTCATTGGCTTGATTTACACCATGCGCTTAATCCGCGAACTATACGATGTCTTTGTTTAACCTGTAGGTTAAACAAGGACGCTCATTTAGTTTACGGACTAAGCGCACGATGTAAACGTACCAGAGCAAGTCAATAAGTTCTTAGAAAATCTGTCAGAGGGCACTCGTAGTGTCATGTCACATTACTTTTTGATAAATAGCATCTTTCAGCCGATTACTGTCAAATTTTGAGCGGAATTCATTGGGGTTTCATTTCTGTAGACGATTAAAGCGAACAACCTTCGTATTTTTTGCAAATGGAAAAAAACGAGTTTCGTGCAGTGATCAAACATCTACATGTGAAAGGTTTAATGCCGAAAGAAATCAAAGCCGAGTTGGATAATGTTTATAGCACATCTGCACCAGCGTTTGCGACTGTATACAATTGAATGAATGAATTTAAACGTACATCCACATGTGATGCACCTCGTTCGGGACGTCCAATTGAGGCTGCTACGCCAGAAATCATCGATAAAGTCCACGATATTGTTTTGACTGATCGACGAATAAAAGTGTGCGAGCTTGTTTAGGCCACAGGCATATCACATGGGACAGTGATTTCAATTTTGCATGAACAATTGGGTATGAAAAAACTGTCGGCAAGATGAGTGCCGCGTTTGCTCACTGTAGACCATAAGCGCGACCGTGTGACGATTTAAAAATAATGTTTGGAGATGTTTCAACGTAATCCAGATGAATTTCTGCATCGATTCATTACTGTGAACGAAACATGGATCCATTACTTCACACCCGAGACGAAGGAACAGTCAAAACAATGGACTTCACCGAGTGAAGCAGCTCAGAAGAAGGCGAAGACCATAAAGTCGGCCGGAAAGGTGATGGTCACAGTTTTTTGGAATAATTCATGCGGTACAATTCATATCGATTACTTTCCGTCGAAGCAATAGCGTGAACGAGAGTTATATAACAGAATAAAATTAAAGCGACAATTCACGGACAAGCGATTGATTCATACTCCTCTTTTCGTTCGGCACATTATCGTGCGAGGTGAACGCATTGGCATCCTCTGGCAATAACACTAATTTGATTAGAGGACGAATCAATTCGGATGAGGCCGTTTTGAGTGTGACCACTCGCACCACGCCGTCGTCTCCAGGATGTAGCTGCGTGATCCGTGCCAGTGGCTACTTGTTAGGCGGTGAGATTTCGGAACGGATGATACACAGCGATCCGATGCGTGGTGGCAAGGCTTCTTTGGTCCATTTCGGTCTGATAGCCAGAGTATGCAAGTACTCGCGTGACCATCTCTGTCAGAAGTAGTCTCGCATCCGCTGGATAAGTTGCCACCTAGAGATTAAATTTTCTCTTTCTTCGGACAATGATGCTCGGGGTTGGCCAGCAGTGGTGCCCCGATGAGCAAATGACCTGGTGTCAGAGCCGTGAGGTCGTCGGAGTCGTCTGAGAGGGCATGCATACCTCTACTTGTGCAAGCAGGGTGCTCATCTCCTCGAAGGTGAGTCTGGTTTCGCCGATGGTTCTGCGTAGGTGGTACTTGGCTGACTTCACGGCCGCTTCCCAGAGACCACCAAAGTGTGGTGCCGAAGGGGGGTTAAAGTGCCACCGGATCCCTTCTGATGTAGCGACGTGTGCGATTTGTCATCCTTCTGAGGAGGAAGCTCGGAGCATCTCTCGAAGTTGTCTGTCGGCGAAAAATTGGTGCCGCAGTCGGAATAGATGTCCGTGCAGAGCCCTCGGCGAGATGTGAAGCGACGGAGGGCAGCCAGGAAGGCGTCGGTAGTATAATCTGAAACAGCCTCAAGATGAACTGCCTTGGAACTAAAACAGACAAAAACAGCAATGAAGGCTTTGTGAGCGCTGTGACCACGCCCTTTGCTCGTCCTGATAAAAATAGGCCCGGCGTAGTCGATGCCCACTTGGAGAAATGGCCGTGCAGGAGTCTCTTCCTGGAGGAAAGTTTCCCATTTGAGGTTGCGGAGTGACAGCCCTCCACCGAGTGCACGTCACGCACTGATGCAGCCATCGCTTGACCACAGCTCGGCCTTGTGGGATCCAGAACCGGAGTCGAAGCATCCTCAGGGTCAACTGAACCCCTTCGTGAAGAGTACGGCGATGGTAGGCTTTCACCAGCAAGCGCGTGAGCCATGACCTTGGAGGCACAATGAGAGGATGCCGCTCGTCGAAAGACAGCGCTGCATGTTTAAGGCGTCCTCCGACTCGCAGGATTCCGTGGTCGTCCATGTACGGGCTGAGGGCTCGCAGGTGACTGAGTCTTGGAAGACAGCGTTTATTCGTGATTGCGGTCATTTCCTCCGGATAATGCAACAACTGCACTGTGCGAATCCATTGCAGGAGTGCTGTGTCGAGTTCAGCAGGGAGAAGTGTTGACCAGTGGTGCTCCTTGTCCGCAGATCTGACTGGGCGGCGGCAGTGGTGTCAACGTAAGCACCAGGAAGTCACTCTCAGAAGTCGATGCAATGACGAAAACCTGAGGAGTTCTTCAGGCTCGTGGTTGTTCCTGATGACTGCGATGAGCGTAGTGGCCCGTTGCTCCGGAATGTCTTTGATGGGCTCCTGGTGTCCGCTTGGCCATTCCGTCGGATTCCCGCATAGCCATGCAGGACCCGTCCACCACAAGGGATGACCGAGGAGCTCGCGTGGTGTCAGTCCTCGGGAGGCACAGTCGGCGGGGTTGTCCTTGCCCGGGACATGGCGCCATTGAGCCTCAGGAAGTTGCTGCTGGATCCGAGATACTCTATTGGCCACGTACGTTTTCCAGCGAGAGGCGTGACCCTGAATCCAATGGAGCGTGACCTTGGAGTCTGACCACAAGGTTACTGGCGTTGCAGCTAATTTTAACACAGAGCGCGTGTGCACGAGCATACTTGAAAGTAAGGCGGCGGCGCAGAGTTCGAGTCGCGGGAGAGACACAAATTTAATCGGCGCGACCTTGTTTTTGGCCATTAGTAAGCGAGTCTTTGTTTTATTGTTTGCGGTGATGCGGAGGTACACCACCGCGGCGTAATCTCTCTCGGACGCATCTGCCAAGCCGTGTAGCTCGAGCTGAAGGTTCGTGTCGACGGTGCCGAGCCAACGACCGACTCTGAGTTTCTCGAGAAGTGGAAGTTCCTCCCAGAGCCGCTTCCATTTCACAGTGATGGTTGACGGCAACGGTGCGTCCCAGTCTAACTGCAAAGATGAATTTATAAGCTCATTTCATGCATGCGTCTAACAACAATTACTGTTAATCGAACGAAAGAATTATTACTTTTTTACGAATTAACGATCTCAAACAGTCTCCATAGGCAGAAGCTCCGGGAATCAATCCTTCGCCCGCTATGAGTCGGCGAAGTAAAAGTAAATAAGTAGGCCTAACTGCAATATCGGACTGCAATATAAAACTCAACCCTCATCCTCGCCATGTTATGAAAATAACACAAAATATTCATCCACTGCTTTATTAGAAAGTGTTAAAGATGCTAATAGAGTATAAACGAAAAAATTCACGTTCTAGAGAAGGTTTTTGAATCAATAAATCCCGTTAAGTTATGGGTCCTGATCTCTACTGGAACATACGCTTACAAACACGCACGCATACACGCACGCACGCATACACGCACGCACGCATCCACAACATGCGCCTAAGGGTCAAAATAAAGATGGGTGAGGATGGATGAGGTGAAGGTGGGGTGGGAGTTGGGTACGAGAGTGATACATAGCCCGATATTGCAATTAGACCTACCTATTTACCTTTACTTTAAATACGAAGCGCCACTACGGTCTGTTAGAGTTTAACATTATACATATATATTCATTTAAATGAATTAATTTCAGAAATGATAATTACGTGCCGATATGATTGTCGGACTTTCAACGCAATCAATCTGAAATATTAATCCTCTCAAATTTTCCAAATTTAATTTTAAAAAACTGTAATAAATTTATTGCGAAAAATATTGTTTCGGCCAGGAGTCGAACCCGGATCTCTTGCATTCCGTGCGAGCGTTTTAAGCCTTCAGACTACCGAGACCTTAACAATATTTCTCGCAATAATCGATATGTATAGAGAGTTACGCATTGTAAGTGAGCATGTATAAACAATAGGATTGGAAATAAGACCGTGTTAAATATATTACTTTAAATACGAAGCGTCACTACGGTCTGAATGTTAAGATATTGAATTATTATATATATTCATTTAAATGATATTATATTCATTAAATATATATTCATGTAATTAATTTCAGAAATGATATGAGGGCAAGTCAATAAGTTCTTAGAAAATTTGTCAGAGGGCACTGGCAGTGTCATGTCACATTACTTTTTGTCAAGTAGCATTTTTCAGCTGATTACTGTCAAATTTTGAGCGGAATTCATCGCGTGGTTTCATTTCTGTAGACGATTAAAGCGAACAACCTTTATATTTTTTGCAAAATGGAAAAAAATAAGTTTCATACAGTGATCAAACATCTACATATGAAAGATTTATCGCCGAAAGAAATCAAAGCAAAGTTGGATAATGTTCATAGCACATCTGCACCAGCATTTGCGACTGTATACAATTAGGTGAATGAATTTAAACGTGGTCGTACACTTACATGTGATGCACTTCGTTCGGGACGTCCAATTAAGGCTGCTACGCCAGAAATCATCGATAAAGTCCATGATATTGTTTTGATTGATCGATGAGTGAAAATGCGCGAGCTTGTTGAGGCCATAGGCATATCACATGGCACAGTGATTTCAATTTTGCATGAACAATTGGGTATGAAAAAGCTATCGATAGAGATAAGATGGGTGCCGCGTTTACTCATTGTGGACCATAAGCGCGACCGTGTGACGATTTCAAAACAATATTGGAGATGTTTCAACGTAATCCAGATAAATTTCTGCGTCGATTCATTGCTGTAGATGAAACATGGATCCGTTACTTCACATCCGAGACGAAGAAACAGTCAAAACAATGGACTTCATCAAGTGGACCAGCTCCGAAGAAGGCGAAGACCGTGAAGTCGGCCGGAAAGATAATGGTCACAATTTTTTGGGATGCACACGGTATAATTTATATCGATTATCTTCCGTCGAAGCAAACGATTAATGGTGATTACTACGCAGCCTTATTGGACCGTTTCAACAACATTTTAAAGAAAAAATGGCCCCATTTGGCGAAGAAGAATGTGCTCTTGCATCAAGACAACGGGTTTACACATGCCCGGCACCGATGGCCAAATTCCGCTACGAATTGCTTCCCCATCCAGCATATTCGCCAGATTTAGCCCACTGCGACTATTTCCTGTTTCCAAATCTGAAGAAATGGTTCGAAGGAAAGAGATTTACCATCAGAAAACAGCTCATCGCCGAAACAGAGGCTTATTTTGAAAAGTTGGACAAATCATATTATTCGGATGGTTTGAAAAAGTTGGAGAATCTTTGGATCAAGTATATCGAGTTGAAAGGAGACTGTTGAGAAATAAAAATGAATCGTTCAAAAAAAATGTGTTTTACTATGTTTTTCTAAAAACTTATTGACTTGCCCTCGTGTGTGTGTGTATATATATATATATATATAAATATATATATATAAATATATATATATAATACATAACTATATTTGCATTATGTTTTTGTACTAATGTAAATGCAAATGAATTTAATGGATGCATTTTATTTACATGGCTTTTAACGACACGTGTCAATTTGAGTTGAAATTGATAATTTTGAAAATATTTTATACAATATATTGAAATTATTGTATATGCACAATATAATGCTTTTTGTAAAGTGAAAATAAGTAGAGGAGACTGGGACTCATTGGCATTGCGTTCCATTTATGTATTTATGATAAAGGAAATGGAAAAATTATTGCAAAATATTTGTTACAACATGAATACTTGTTCCTAAGTTTCATTTAAATCAAACAAGTATTGCAATAGATTAAGAAAAAATTCTGATTCAAGTGCAGGCAAGTAAATTTTTTAAGCATTTCGTAATTTCGTATTAATGTTCTTCGGCTTGAGAAAAGCAAATTTAACCGATGTATTATTAGTTAAAAGAAAAGTGTTTTAGTATACAGTACATTATTTTGAGTAATAATGGTAATTTGTTATAATAAGATGATCACGTGTGCAGAGATGGGGTACGTTGGCTCATATCATAAGAAAATTAGGATAACTCGCTGTGAGAACCGCACGTGTGAACATTCAGTTACAATTTAACTCTGACAAAACGTTTTATATTTAATATTTCTATATCAAAAGAAAGTAAAATTAAAATAATTTACACTTATTTTTCTGTAACAACATTTTGCTATTTGATCATTACAAAATATTGTAACTTTTAAAGATACAATTTTTATTAAGAAGTACGTCTACTATCTTACTTTTATTTCTATTACGTTTATGTTAATTTAATATAGGGTTTATCATAGAGGCAATTCATATTGTGATATCCCAGAAAACATTGAGATCTTATAGATATCTAAAAGATATCTCTTTAAAGATATCTTCAAGACATTTCTAGAAGATATCTAAAAGATGTCTAAAAGATGCCCAAAGATTTTATTAAAGATATCTTTGTAGAACCTCTATAAAAGAAAAGATGTCTATAGACATCTTAAAGGTATAATCTTTCTTGAAAGATATCTATTAGACATATATCAATAGATATCTTATAGGTGTCTTTAAGGCTTGTCTAAAAGACATCTTTTAGACGACTTTTCATGTTTTTATAAATAAAAGACATATATACATTTTTGGGAGTACAAATTAGTTCGGTCCTTTTTGTGTTCAAAAATGCATTTATTTCGAAACAAAATGAATGAACAGATTAATTAAAGTATTGTCCATCGCTGGCTACTACTTTTTCCCATCTCTCAGGCAATTTTCGAATTCCATTTCAAAAAAATGACTCATCTTTGGAGACGATCCAATTTTGGAGAAGTGAACCGGTGACTTGCCAAATCGTGCTGCATCCTTCGGAACAACGAGTAATCAGAAGGAGAATGTCCGGAGAATACGGCGGGTGCGGTAAAACATCTCATTTGAGCATTTCCAAATATTTTTTTACGACTTTTGCGACATGAGACCGTTGTCATGAAGAAAAATAACTTTATCATGTCTTTGCTCGCATTCCGGCCGTTTTTCTCGCAATGCACGGCTCAAACGAATCAATTGTAGCCGATACCGATCGTCCGTAATGGAATCGCCAGGTTTCAGCTCATAGTAAACAACACCCTTTTGGTCCCACCAGATACAGAGCATGATCTTCGAACCATGAATGTTCGGCTTTGGTACTGTTGTTGAGGTCGATGGCAACGATTGACCGGGTTTAGCGTAGTATTTTTTCTTCTTGGGGTTGTCGTAGAATATCCACTTCTCATCTCCAGTCACAATCCGATGCAAAAAACCTTTTCTTTGTTGTCTTTGAATCAGCTGTTCGCAAGTGAAAAATCGCCTTTCAACATCTCTCGGTTTCAGTTCATAAGGCACCCAATTTCCTTTTTGAATTATTCCCATGGCTCTCAATCGTGCAGAAACGGTTTGTAGAGTTACTTCCATGATTCTGCAAGCTCCTCTTGCGTTTGCCTCTAATTCTTTCTCTTCGAATTTTTTTGGCTGTCCACAGCGAGGCTTGTCTTCAACGTTGAAATCTCCATCCTTGAAACATCGAAACCATTCCCTACATGCTTTATCAGTTGGAACAGTGTCACCATAAACTTCGACAAGCATTCGATGGGCTTCAGGTGCACTTTTCTTCCAATTAAAGCAGAAAATTAGAACCTCCCGCAAATGCTGCTTGGTTAACACAAAATTCGACATTTCAAACACAGTAAAAATTAAGGTTTTTGTATGAAACTCAAAGCGATATAAATTGAATATTATTAGCAGATGTCTAACCTCTCTGAAAACGCCAAAATCAGCTGTCACTATGAACCATTCACAACAGCCGGAGCCATCTTTTGGAAAACGGACCGAACTAATTTGTACTCCCAATATTAAAATGACATATTTGATATTTTGTGACAACGCGACACGCGCGCGTCACAATATTTTTAAGTAATTCATTTATATTTGATGCTAAAACTTGAATACTCGTTTGCAATATGCAAATAAGTCGCGCTCTCTTTGTTTTTTTCTCTATGCCTAACCGGCGTACGGCGCACGGAATGTCACGTATGTGTGGTATTGTGTCGCGAAAAAATAAGCGGGACGGACGCATGTCTTGCCTCGCTTCGGGTGTTGCATCATCTCATTTTTTTGAAAAGCGTTTCCGGCTTTGACTGTGCAACTGCAGTGCAATTTATATATTATTCATTATTTCGTCTCACTCACCGGTTCGAGGTGTATTCTGATTTCACGTTTTATTTGTAATTCTTTACTATTCTTTTTGCGGCGTGGCCATTATAATTTTGATTCCACCATGTGTGGAATCAGAGGAAATTTCGCAGAAAAATCAGAAATAATTGTTTTTATATCGTATTTATAATTGTAGAAATAATTATTTTTGATAAATGTTTTTTTTTGTACGACAATATATAGTTATCTATATTTAACAATTAGGATATATATATATATATATATATATATATTCTTATATTAATTTTTGTTATTTTTTCAAGTAACCTAAAAAAAATTTCAAATTAATTAATGCATGCTAATTGTAAAATCTGTTAAAATTGTGTAGATACTATTGTCAGTGGAAACAGACAAAAAAGATAATTGACCAGCTGAATTATTAGAGATAAATCAATCTGTCGATGTCTATGGGCGAGAATAAGATTACATTGTCGTTAAATGATGATCTCTTAGCAAGCAAAATTAATGAAATTAATGAAGATTTTCTCTCCTTGAAATTAAATCATGCTGAGGCTTTGATCATAAATTACTAAGAAGAAGTTGAACAATTAAAAGTACATGTTTTGAAACTTCAGCGAGAGTTGATTAGCGCGAAAAGTAAAAAAGGAATTGTCATGGAAGGATATGGCGAAGCGATTTTTCTAGGGCCGATATTGTATTGCAAGATTTTTCATAAGTGCAAGAAAAAAGGTAAAGTTTTATCTTATTTTTATGTATTGTAATTTAGATGAACAATTATATATATATATATTAAAAATGAATAATCTCATTTATATTTACACTTTTTTAATTTCAAATTGATCATATTTTAAATTAAAAATTTGAACTTTCTTCGTAATAAAATATAAACTCATTTATTTATTATTTTCATTAAAAATGCATTGTTGCATTCTAATGATTTCTAATTATTAGATCTTCGTATGACAGTACGGTGATGAATATTGCGGTGTATTGAAAACTTTGTAATTCATTAAGTCTACACATACTTCTGTATATCTATAATGAGCTTCGTGTATGTAGCATATCTGGAGACATTGGTAGTGTCTCGGCGCTAAGTTATGCGCAGCGATACTGCCGTGGCTACTTTACGCGAGTCGACGAGTTGCGCCAGATCGAGATTATCAAATCTCAATAAGAGCTGAACCGATCAAGTTCTAAGTGTGCTCAATCGATTGCAATCGGTCGGGATATATAATGAAAGTGTTTTTATTTTTCTACGTGTTCTACGAGCGGAGATATTACGATGCAAAATACGAATCTAAAACTTTTATATTAAGAAACGTCGTCGTCGTCGCCGCTATGGAGTGGGGGAAATGTCCTTTTGGAATTTTTGGCGCAAGAGGCAAATGTGGCGCTGGCAATGCCACATCACACATGTCTGTTTTCTATGACTGATGATAAACTAATGTACACTTTTGGAATTGTAGTGGGATAGTTTAGGTTCGGAAATCCGTCACATCGAACATAGAACACATAAGTGAAGCTAAAATAAGTATTTTCTGCTTCTGCAATTAGACAAATTCTCTGTTATAAAATACATTTTCTGCTTGAAGACAACAAATTATTTCTTATATAATTTTTATTTTTACAGCAGAAAATTTGTCCTCATTAGGTATATACTTACTTTAAAAACACAAATTATTTTCTATAAAACACAAATTCTCTGCTTTAAAAACAAATTTTCTGTTATAAAAACAAAAAGTATATAGAAAATATTATAAGTAGCATTTTTAGTTAGAGGCGAAGGCAAGTATATACAGTTGTCAGCAATACGGTTCTGCTCTTGGTTGTTGCCACACAAAGAACGTGGAGATTAAACACAGATTATGAGAATCTTCATGGTTATATTACGACTTTATCGAAAGGTAAGATATTTTCAGATTCTTTTATATTTTTCCTATAGATGTATTCAAATTTATTAATTCCTTTTTCCGTGTGCAAAGATATTCCCATGGCCGAGCAAAGTGTTTACACACTTGTAAAATGTGTATCACAGAAGACTTAGAACCAATCAGAGTGACAAAGATCGTAAAGTGATATACGAAACGTTAGTCAAGCTGCAAAATCCAATTAATTACAATACGAGGTAAATTGTAAAATAAATAAATTATAATGCGGGGTCTACAATATAGAAGTCGTAGCAGTTATAGAATCTTATTTTCTATGATTTAAGACTCTACGACCGCTACGATTTATATTGTATTGGACATGTATATATATTTATGTATACGATAGAAATTTTTTATGCTATAACAGGTTTTCAGTAATTAAGTGAAGGAAGACATGAAAGACGTGACGACGAATATTTTAGATGTACATTAAACTTCTTACAATATTCTCGGATAAAACGATCTTGGTAGGTCACAGTGTTGATTCAAAGCTTTAAAGTTGCTATACGATACTGTCGTGGATACTAGCGTCATGTTTCTGCATAGAAATAGATATCCGCAAAAAAGAGCATTGAAAAACTAATTCTATAATATTTAATTTTATAAGTAGCGTAGATACAACTTGGATAGTAGGAGCAGTCTTATCATCGATTGAGAACGATATGCGATTATGCAATTTTCAAAATGCGGATTCAAGAGAAATTGAGAACTATCTTAGAATCTACAATACGATATCAACTCTTTTCTGATTGATCTATGATATTATTCAGCAANTGGGTTGCCTATCTGCCTATGAGCAGGAGCACGCGTTACTGGTAATGCAGAATATGATTTGATCGCAAGTCCGGCGGGGAATGAGGCAAGAGAAATTGAATTTTATTCTGATATAGTATAAAATTTAATAATATTATATAAAATATGTATTTAATAATATAAATATGACATTAAATATATATTTAAAAATATGTAACTATAAATATTTATAATTATATTTTTTAAATGTCATTTATGTTAAATATTTAGTATCCTATTATTGAACTTTATACTAGTATGTAAAATTCAATTTCCCTTGTTTCATTCCCTGCTGGACTTGTCATTTAATCTTATTCTGCAATATTACTAATAAAGCATGCCTCTGCCCATGGACAGGCAACCCGATTTACTGATGTATAGGTTGCGGAAGCACCCTGTACAATCATTGACCTCGACTTAGAATTCCTTTTTAAACTATCACGATTGTTGTATGCTAGTTACAACTTACAATCCGTTTTTCGCTTTCGTGATATTATCAAGAAGATACTGTTAAAAACAATTTGAGCAAATTATTCTGGGTTTATGATATAATATTCGTGCAAAATTAATTTGTTATCTGGTTGATCGAACAGCAAAGTGTAGTTTGAAATCGAATATTATTGCATCATAAATATTTAGAATCATGAAAAATAAATTAGTTATCTTGTCGCAGGCTAGTACTGTTAGTACTACATACTTTATTGCCTACATACTGCGTACTTTTATATACTGTATTATATCTTCTTGTGTATAAATATGTGTAATATACAGTGTGCTTCTGCAATACATCAGTAAGTCGGGTTGCCTATTTGCCTATGGGCAGAAGCACGCGTTAAGGGTCCTCTACATAGAACTCGTAGACAGTCGTGAAATCTTAAGTTGTAGGAAATCAACCAATCACAATATAAGGAGACTGTTCGATTAGAATTCGTCAGTTTCCTACAACTTAAGACTCCACGATTTTCTACGACTTCTATGTAGAGGACTGTTTACTGGTAATGAAGAATTAGATCGCAAGTCTGGCGAAATGTGATAAGAGAAATAGAATTTTATTCTGATATAGTGTAAAATTTAATAAAATTAAAAAGTAAAACATAAATGGTACTGTTTTTTCTTATTATTATTTCTTATTATTTATACAAACTTACCTTTTTAAAAAAAAATAAAAAAAGCGCTAAGGATGCGTGCTTTTCGTGAAGAATCATTGGGTCGATTTCGCCAATTACTTAATTGGCCATGGAATTGACTAATTGTTTTTGTGTTTGCTGTTTAGTAGAATTGATTACTTATGGTTGACAGTTAATCACCGATTCGGCTTAATCGAGTTGATAAAACCGACTCTTTGTATATAATACTAAGTATCCAACCCAATTAATAGTAGTTTTAATTTTTCTTTAAAGAAAATTTAAAGATATTCTTATTGAAGGTCTTCTTAATCCAACCTCTCTAAGTAATGACAACTTTAATTCTGTCAAAAATTATCACTCTTCGAAAAAAATTAATGTATCAAATAAACAATTAAAACTCAGATGTTACAATCTTAACTAATCAAGTTAAATTCTATCAAATTGAAAGATAAAACAATGTGATTAAAAAGGCATAAACCACAAGCGCAAGATGTTAGTAGCGAAATATTTATATTTTAATAGGTTACCATAGAATAAAAACAATACAATAAAATAAATTTTTTATAACAATAACTTAAGCTTCGAAAATATAATTGTAATCGTGCGTGTAAAATGTTTTATCTCATTATTATAATGTGAATAAAATTTCGAAATTAGGTGTTCTCAATATGTATGAAAGTTATAACTCATATTAATTTTGTAATACTGAAGATAGCTTAATATAAGGCCGAAACGTTTATTTTATTGTATTGTTTTTATTCTATGGTAATCTATTAAAATATAAATATTTCGCTACTAATATCTTGCGCTCGTGGTTTATGCCTTTTTAATCACATTGTTTTACCTTTTAATTTGATAGAATTTAACTTGATTAATCAATAAGATTGGAAATAAGACCGTTTATGTTAAATAACATTACTTTAAATACGAAGCGCCACTACGGTTTGAATGTTGAGATGTTGAACTAATATATATATTCATATAAATGAATTAATTTCAGAAATGACAATTACGTGCCGATATGGTTGTCGGATTTTCAACGCAATCAATCTGAAATATTAATAATATTAATAAAAAACTGTAATAAACTTATTGAGAAAAATATTACCTCGGCCGGGAGTTGAACTCGGATCTCTTGCATTCCATGCGAATGTCCTGAGCCTTTAGACTACCGAGACCTTAGCAATATTCTTCGCAATAATCGATATGTATTGAGAGTTATGCATTTTTTCAGCGCGACTCCCGGCCAATATTTTTCGCAATAAGAATAATTTGAGAAATTTGGGGGGATTATTAATATTTCAGATTGATTGCGTTGAAAGTCCGACAACCATATCGGCACGTAATTATCATTTCTGAAATTAATTCATTTATGAATATATATATTAGTTCAACATCTCAAAACTTAGACNGACCGTAGTGGCGCTTCATATTTAAAGTAATGTTAACTTAATTAAAATTGTAGCATCTGGGTTTTAATTTTTCACTTGATATTCATTAATTTTTTTCGAAGTGTATAATAATTTTTGACAGAGAATTAAAGTTGCCATTACTTAGAGAGGTTGGATTAAGAAGACCTCCAATAAGAATATCTTTAAAGAAAAATTAAAACTATTATTAATTGGGTTGGATACTTAGTACTATATACAAAGAGTCGATTTAATCAACTCGATTAAGCCGAATTTACTGTCAACCATAAGTAATCGCTTCTACTAAACAGCAAACACAAAAACAATTAGTTCCACGGTCAATTAAATAATTGGCGAAACCGGCCCAAATGATTCTTCACAAAAAGCACGCATGCTTAGCGCTTTTTTTATTTTTTTTTTTAAAGGTAAGTTTGTATAAACAATAAGAAATAGTATCATATATGTTTTACTTTTTAATTTGATTATATTTTACACTATATAAGAATAAAATTCTATTGTATTTCTCTTGTCTCATTCCTCGCCGGACTTGTGATCTAATTCTGCATTATCAGTAAAGAGTTCTCTACATAGAAGTCGTAGAAAGTCGTGGAGTCTTAAGTCGTAGGGAACTGACGAATTCTAATCGAAGTCTCCTTATATTGTGATTGGTTGATTTCCTACGACTTAAAACTCCACGACTGTCTACGACTTCTATGTAGAAAACCCTTAACGCGTGCTCCTGTCCAGGCAGATAAGTCTGATTTACTGATGTGTAGATTGCGGAAACATACTGTATATTACACATATTTATTCACAAGAAGATATAATACAGTATATAAAAGTGCGCAGTATGTAGGCACTAAAGTATGCACAACAGTACTGGTCTGCGACAAGATACAATTAAAGATCAATCTGTAGAAATGTTGGTGACATTTGAATAATTAGCTTATTGGATTAATGTGTACACACATTTATGATGCAATAATACTTGATTTTAAATTGCACTTTACTGTTCGATCAACCAGATAATAATTTATTTTGCATGAATATTATATCATAAATCCAAAATAATTTGCTCAAATTGTCTTTAACAGTATCTTCTCGATAATATCATGAAAGCGAAAAACGAGTTGTAAGTTGTAACTAGCATACAACAATCGTGATTTAAAAAGAAATTCTAAGTCGAGGTCAATGAGTATACAGAGTATTTTCGCAACCTACACATCAGTAAATCGAGTTGCCTGTCTGTCCATGGGCAGAGGTATGCTTTACTAGTAATGCAGAATAAGATTAGATGACAAGTCCAGCGAGGAATGAGACAAGGGAAATTGAATTTTATTATTTTACACAATGTAATTGTAATAATATTATTAACAAACTACATATATATCTATTATTTTGAATATTTTAATATTTCTTTTAATATTTCTTTTAATAAGTAATACCAAAAAATAGAAAGAATTATTATGTTGTGTTATGTACACTATGTGTAAAGTATTTTTAAGAAAGCGAAATATATAGTCTTTTATATCCAAAATTTTTTTTTTGTTCAGGTTATTCGTATACAGCAGAGGATGAAAGTCACTTATTTTTTCACGCTAAACCTATTACACAATTGTTGGTCCTCAGTTACTATAGATGTTCCAATCTTATTGTCGTTGTCAAACATTGAATTAATTTGATGGAACGTTGCTATTGCAAAGAATGATATGACAAGAACGCAAAATATGAGAAGTCGAATGAACATGAGTCGCAGTACAAGCGCTCCTTCGTTCAAATGCATTTTGGAATCTACAAGTACCTAATAGTTGAACCAAAGATGTCGGTATATCTAACAAACAAGATTAGGAGATACAGCCAGTTCGAGCATTGTTAACAATATAAGTAGATATTGAAAGAACAAAAAAGAAAAAATCCTGAAATATCAGAATTATTAATAGTTGTTAAATTACCACAGAGCCGTAATTCAACGGTATATATCTCCAAATTTCACTAATTATTATGGTTGACATGTACGGATTTGTTAATTCATTCAAACTAATTGATAATGATGAATTCATCTCAGATATATGCTGATTATACGAGGGCAAGTTCTTAGAAAATCTGTCAGAGGGCACTCGTAGTGTCATGTCACATTACTTTTTGACAAGTAGCATCTTTCAGCTGTCAAATTTTGAGCGGAATTCATCGCATGGTTTCATTTCTGTAGACGATTAAAGCGAACAACCTTGTATTTTTTTGCAAAATAGAAAAAAAGAGTTTCGTGCAGTGATCAAACATCTACATATGAAAGGTTTAACGTCGTTAATGCAGTATGAACGCCGTTAATAACACATTTGCACCAGTGTTTGCGACTGTATACAATTGGATGAATGAATTTAAACGTGATCGTACATTCACATGTGATGCACCTCGTTCGGGACGTCCAATTGAGGCTACGCCAGAAATCATCGATAAAGTCCACGATATTGTTTTAACTGATCGACGAGTGAAAGTGCGCGAGCTTATTGAGGCCACAGACATATCACATGGCACAGTGATTTCAATTTTGCACGAACAATTGGATATGAAAAAGCTATCGGCAAGATGGGTGCCGCGTTTGCTCACTGCGGACCATAAGCGCGACCGTGTGACGATTTCAAAATAATGTTTGGAGATGTTTCAACGTAATCCAGATGAATTTCTGCATCGATTCATTACTGTGAACGAAACATGGATCCATTACTTCATACTCGAGACGAAGAAACAGTCAAAACAATGGACTTCACCGAGTGAATCAGCTCCGAAGAAGGTGAAGACCATGAAGTCGGTCGGAAAGATGATGGCCACAGTTTTGTGGGATGCACATAATTCATGCATATTTCATATCGATTACCTTCCGTCAAAGCAAACGATCTATGGTGATTACTATGCAGCCTTATTGGACCGTTTCAACAACATTTTAAAGAAAAAACGGTCCCATTTGGCGAAGAAGAAAATAGTCTTCCATCAAGATAATGCACGGATTCACACGTGATGGCACCGATGGTCAAATTCCGCTACGAATTGCTTCCCCATCCAGCATATTCGCCAGATTTAGCCCCCTGTAACTATTTCCTATTTCCAAACCTGAAGAAATGATTCGGAGGAAAGAGATTCATCACCAGAGAGCTCATCGCCGAAACAGAGGCTTATTTTGAAGAGTTGGATATCATATTATATCGGACGGCTTAAAAAAGTTGGAGAATCGTTGGATCAAGTGTATCAAGCTGAAAGGAGACTATGTTGAGAAATAAAAATGAATCGATCAAAAAATATGTGTTTTACTATTTTATTCTAAAAACTTATTGACTTGCTCTCGTAGAATTAATTTTTTAACGAAGAACTAATATCAAATTGCATAGTAATAATCAAAAGATGATTCTATCATTAAAATTTGAAAGAAAAAATTTGCTTAGTATTGTTTGTCTATAACATATAATGCTTCGGCAGAAAATTGTAGGCTTAACGTATAATGATAAGATGGTACAATTACATGGGTTAGTACATACTCAATGCATCATCTTAATGAAATATATATATTGGGAGACATTTTTATATAATCATAATTGAACAACTATTTCTCATAATTTTCTGAAAAATTTAAAACTATTAAAAATGGTGCGTAAGTTAATAATGTCATATTAAAT
Source organism: Acromyrmex charruanus (assembly GCA_017607545.1). NCBI lineage: Eukaryota > Metazoa > Arthropoda > Insecta > Hymenoptera > Formicidae > Acromyrmex > Acromyrmex charruanus. The sequence continues at coordinate 132,440 of JAANIC010002215.1, forward strand.
TTGTTCAAAGTTTTCCCTAAAAGTTTATTTTTGAAAAATTTTCAAAGGAATTTTGGTTATTAAGTTACAAAATAAATTATTCATTTTTTTGTAACTATATATGTTAATACTTTTGTGCACAAAATAATATGAATCAATTGATGTAAAGATAACCGTTTTTTAAATAACAGATATGTAATTGTGTATTACAAATTGTATAATTTTTTAGAAAACAATTATGTATTATTTTTACATTTGATTCATCTCTGTGCAATATTCTGTGCATAAAAATATTAAGACAGTAATGTAAACTCGCGCTCGATTGCAAAACTCCAACAGAGTCACCTATTAAAAAATAATATTTTTAAAATAACGATTTGGTGAGATTGGTAGCAGTGATGCGAATTCCGGGCCGCTTGCAGTGTGGGAATAAGTGACTCAATTGACGAGTCTAATTCTCAAGACAAGCCCACGCTTGTCGTGTGACATGAAGTAAGGTGTAATGATCAACACTTTTCTTGTAACTAATAACGATGAATTTTATTACTGGAACACGTATGAATACGACCGTACAGGATGAGCGCCATAATCTATCTGACTTCTTATTTTTCTCTGACGCTGCTTGTAGGCAACTCGCAACCTACAAAATCCCTAGACTTCCTCCGTTCGATGCGCTAATGAGGTATTGAGAACGTAATTCCCTACGGCAGCACGCGATCAGCGCCACCGGTCGGCGGCCTGACACAATCGGTAGCAACACAAGCATGAGCCCATGTCCGTGTGACTTGGTTAGTTTGAAACGTACCGATTATATTACTCTGTTCTTTTTGCACTATGTTCTTATTACTTACCTTGTCGGCGCGCTGAGAACGAGAGAGAACTTTGCTGTTTCATTCAAGCAAGCGTCGAGCGATCGAAATATGTTTTCTCGGCCTCTCGACTCTCGGCGTTAGGCGTGTATCAAGAGGCATGGAGGCATGGGTAGGTTCTAGATAACATATAAGTTTTAATAAATTGTAATAATCATATACCCCTCCCATTAATCCAGAATATTATAAATCGTATCAAAACACAATAGTTGATGGGAGATTAATTGTTTATGATTTTCCATTCGTGTTATGTACTGCAGTCATAAATTCGATCCGCAAGAAATTGACATGGTCGAGCGCGTAAGGTGAGATCAGAAATAAGTACTATAATTAATAGTAAACATATATATTAGGCCAAATATATTTTCATATAATTTTTAAAATTATTCGTATGTGTAATTTTTAAGCAATAGTTGTAGGAAAATATTGATTCGCTTTTCAATAAGCAAATAAAAAATTATTTTAAAATTATATAATACAACATATGAAGGCTTTCAATTGTGCACTATAAAATTATATTGGACTATAAAATTATAAAATAAAATTATATCATAAAAATTATATTATATCATCTTTATTTATATTATTAGTAATCTCATTTTTGAAATTTTGTTCATTAACGGAATTTTAAATGCGGATGTGATAGTTAGAAAGAAACATTTTATACAAAATATTGATCGATACAAAGCATATTTGTCATGAACGCAACATCATTAAACATGTTTTTTTTACATGAATCATCGATTAAGACGAATACATACCATACATGTCGAATCATTATTTTCCCTACAATTTTTTATTTTAAGGTACACGAATAATTGCAATTGTTATACGAAAATATATTATTTGACCTTATACAGATAATTAATTGAACTACTTGTATCACAAAAGTATATTAAGGGAAAAAAAGGGAAAAACAGGATTTTCACGTGAGACTATCAGCGTACTGTCCGTGCATTTTATTTACTCAGCTTCGATTAATTGAGTTTGCCGTTTACATTACCGTGCAATGTAGAATACACACGATGAACGTTCTCGTGTTCTCGTGTTCTCAAGAATCTTGGATTGTCGATGCAACGCGCGATATTATTATCAAAATATCACTCTTTTTCTCTATTTTCCTATATTAATCGGAATAAAGTGAGATGTATTAAATATTATTATAGTGCATACTTCTACGAATTACGTAACATTAAAATTTGTGAGTGTGAAAGTGTCCACTCTTGACCAAGATGTACGTCTTTTAATTTAAGATGTTATGTTATAATGAAATTAATTATAGCACTTTTAACCATAATTTATAATGTAAATTATTTAAAAAATATTGTACTGTTACTTTTATCTTCCGTTGAGCAACATGTATGTTATTTATTTTAAATAAAAGAGAAGGTGGTGGTCTCTTTCGTCAGGAGGGAAATATAAAAAATTGTTAAAATAAATATAAAATTAAAAATTAATTTTTTATATTTCCCTGGGTGTTTGTGTGTGTGTGTGTGTGTGTGTGTGTGTGTGTGTGTGTGTGTGTGTGTGTGTGTGTGTGTGTGTGTGTGTGTGTGTGTGTGTATGTGTGTGTNTTCCTACCCAATGAGTAAGATGTCTAAAATCGACGCAAGATCATCTTTATATAAGATATTTTTTAAAGTTCTTTATGAAATATCTTGAAGATGCTTCTTAAAGAATTTTTAAAGAAATCTTAATGTTGTTGTATGTATCGACTTTAGACGTTTCGCTTATTGGGTTTATAAACGTCATATCCACATGGACAATATTTTTGAGCTCTTCAGTCTTATGTCCGGAAATTTTAATACGCTAATTTTTTTCCTTCCCAATGAGTATAATGTCTAAAATCGATGCAAGCTCAACTTTATATAAGATACCTCTTAAAGTTCTTTATGAAGATATAAGATAGCTCTCCTAAGATAAGCGTCATACCCTCGCGGACAATATTTTTAATACGCTTTTAAACGTTATATCTTTACGGATATTTAAGGAAGTTTATAAAGATTTAAATTTTACATTTAATATTTTTAATTCGTTCTCGAGGGACCAGCAATATCATTTGTATCAGCAGCACATAATCCCAAAGTACTGCGTTTTTTTTTAGCAACACTACTGTATAATATGTTCATCGACATACGAGACAAATGTTTTTCTTCGATAGTCATACTTAAAGAAGTTTCTCCTCTCGCTTTTAATGCTGATTTCACAATGCAAGCGGTATTATAACAGAAGCTGACGACAATTTGTTGCGTTTTTTTGTTTTCAAATCAGTTAAGAAGGAAAACATTCTCTCCGCATCGACATTTGAATTTGGAAGTGATCGTATAGCATTTAAAAGTTTTGTTAGTTTAAGTTTGGATATTTATCGATGTTCTTTGGATGCTGAGATTGCAAAATTTGTTCCCATATATCATCAAATCTTAATTTAGCGAGACTGATTTTCTTCTGTAATACAAAATCTAATGGCAATGCAAACCATTCTTTCTTTAAAGCATCTTCATCGAAACCATCGATAATTTGAGCTACGAATAAAACATTGCTGAATGATGTTTCTCTATCAGTTTCTTGTAAACATACTGAAGGCCCAAAAAACTTTCTTTGATTTTCTTTTAAAGAAAACAATGACAGAAAAACATTGTATATGCTCATTCTTTAAAAAATTTTAGCATATTCTTGAGACTTCCACAGGTGCTTTCTATATAACTGTTGTTTCGCGGATTTTCTCCGTGTCTAGATCCATTCTTGGAATGCCAACGTTTCGTGAGCCTTGCAGTCCACTTTACAGTATCAGGCTGCTGCTCGCCCTAATGAAGCCCAAGGCTTTAAAAGCCATCTGTAGGAAAACGGCGGAAGCAAAGTTGTACACCTAATATATATGTATAAGAAGAATACAACGATGCATCATGCACTTCATGCGTATAATAGTTATCTATTTCATTAGGAAAAAAAAGACTGCAACGTGCATCGCTGTCACAGGTGATGCTGCAATTGCAGCAGCTGGAATTGAGATTGCAATTGCAATCTTAGCAAATACAGCAACTGCAGCACTACCTGCAAGAACAGTAGCTGCAGCAACCGCAGCAGCAGCAGCAGCAGCAGGAGCTGCAACAACCGTAACAGCAGCAGGAGTTGCAGCAACAGCAAGAGCAGCAGCAGATGTGGGAGCAGCCAAGAATAGGTATTATTTCTTGTATGTATATTATACACATACAAGATGAATGTAAGATATTTTATACCTTAGTGTGGCATACATTTGCACATTAAATATAAAATAACTTATAAACTATTTTAATTTTTCAACATATCTTAATGCACAAAATAATGAAATGAATTGATATAAAGAAAAGACAATGTTACTTTTAAAAAGATATATAATTGTTGTAAAACGCATAACTTTTTGCTAACAACAAGGTATATGTTTTCTTTATACCAATTAAANTCAATTAAGGGCCCAAATACAAAGATGACTGTATCTGAGTCGTCACACTTACGTTATTAGAATTATTAGGATTATTAGAAGAATCTAATTAGAAGAATACTATGTAAATCATACTATGTAATGTCATAATTTCATTTTAAAAAATAGAGGTTTCATATCTTTTTTAGTTCCATCTAGAAACTCCATTTGAAACATTATTTCGTATCTTATATATTTTTTAAGATATTTACTTGAGCTAATAAAAATGAAAAACACTGTATATATATATATATATATATATATATA
>JAANIC010002215.1:147304-169203 GCA_017607545.1 Acromyrmex charruanus
ATCGCCCGGGGCCGTCTCTCCGACGACCCCGGGCGAGAAAGACTGTCGGTCACAGCTGACCGGCCAGAGGGGCTCCCAGAAGTATGCTGCACGCGTTCCTGGGAGCCCCTCAGCTATGGCCTGTGCAGGACACCCGGAGGGATTTTAGTGGGTGCAAGCCCCACATAACCCCGGGCTTTCCCCCGAGGCTCCGGGTATGCGTTAGGCATTTCCCCTCCGTTACCAAAAAAAAAAGGAATAAATGGCATTAAATTGCGTGCATCTCAAATTAATTAATTATCTACAGATTTCAAACTGTTAATACTCATAGAATTTTAGAGAAAACCAAGAGGTTTAGATGAATTGGATCGCTGGAAAGCAATGGAGTTTAGGCTATTTCTCCTATATATAGATTTGGTCATTTTGTGGGCACACGTAGGCTGCTGGAAAAGTTTCTGCAATCTAATACTTCCAGTTGCGCCAACGTTCTGCTACTATCATATCCGTAAAATTAGACGTTTTTAACCTATAATTCAGTTTGTACCCAAGCCAACTAGTTTTGTTTGCATAGTATTTTAAAAGAAGTTATTTTGTGAGAAAATGGAAATTTCGCGTGAAAATTTTCGGGCAATGATTTTTTACGATTACAAATGTAATCTAATTCTGAAACAATGCATCGATCGACTTCATTTGGCTTTTGGGGCACCATCCAATAGGACTGTTTATAATTGGTTTGCCGAATTTCAGCGTGGACATACCTTTCTTTGTGATGAATTCCGTGAAAATCATCCATCCACGTTTGTTGTCACTAATGTTGATGCTGTACGTGAAATGATTGAGCGAGACCGGCATTTGACATACCGCGAGATTCAGGCATCCTTAGGTATTGACATGAAAGCAATACATACGATTTTGCATGATCACTTGAGCGTACGGAAACTTTGCAGTCGTTGGATCTCACACAATTTGACCGAAGCTCAAAACAGACTCGTGTTAAATGGAGCCAAGAAATGCTCAAGAAATTCAACCGAGGTCGGTCAAATTTGGTCTACAACATCGTTACTGGGGACGAAACATGGATCTATTCGTATGAGCCCAAAAGTAAACAACAACCCACTATTTGGGTATTTCAAAATGAACCGAAACCAACAAAAGTTGTTCGTTCACGCAGTGCTACCAAGCAAATGATTGCTTGTTTCTTCAGTTATACCGGACATGTGGCAACCATGGCTTTAGAGGATCGAAGGACTGTAAATATTGATTGGTATACAACAATTTGTTTGCCAGAAATCATAAACGAATTGCGTAAAACAAACCGAAATCGTCGCATTATCCTTCATCATAACAAGGCCAGCTGTCACATAGCATGTCAAACCGTTGATTTTTTATCCATTAAAAATGTCGAATTGATGACCCATTGTTCGTATTCACCTGATTTATCACCTAATGACTTCTTTTTTGTTCCCAAACATTAAAAAGAAGATGCGTGGTTAGCGATTTGAGTCGCCTGAAGCAGCCTGTTGAAACATTTCATACACTAATTTCTGAGGTTACAGCCTCAGAGTGGAAAAAAATGCCTCGAAAATTGGTTCGAGCGTATGCAAAAATATATTGATCTTAAAGGCGAATACTTCGAAAAACAATAAAGTCATTTACCGAATTTTACATGTTTTTTTTTATATTGTTTGCAGAAACTTTTCCAGCAGCCTAGTATTTTCCAAATGATTACTTGAGACATTTTTATGTCCTACACTGTGCTATTTCTATTCTTTGTAATCCAGCTGATTGTAAATACAATAACGAATATGCACATGAATAACTAGTATATTTCCAATTCATCTAAAGCTCTTTCTCGAAAATTCTATGAGTATGTATGATATTAGTAGTTTTAAATCTGTAGATAATTAATCAATTTGAGATGCACGCAATTTAATGCCATTTATTCTTCGAATCCACATTTTGTACAAGCATTTAAAGTACTATATGCTGAAAAGTACGTTACGTACAACGTGCATAACTTGATTCATCTGCATGAAGATATTAAGAATGGATGTCTTGATATGCTCAATGCTTTTCCATTTGAAAATTATTTTCAAGAAATGAAGAAAATGCTTAGAAAATTGCAAAATTATTACAACAATTGCACAGACGATTAATGGAAAAATCTGAAAATAAAACTAAATATTGCATACGAATCTCAAGAGTATCCTATTATTCAAAAAGCAAAGAATGAAGAGTTACTGTTTGGATGTATACATTCTTATCAAGAAACCAAATTTAAAAATTTTTCACTGTATTGCACAAAAAAAGCTGAATCTTAATGTTATATATATAACAAGCATATTCTTATGGTTAAACATGTTGGCAAGAAAAATGGAGAAACAGTTATTCTTGGAAAAATGTTGAAAAATTCCTACAATGTCCCTTTATCCATGTGATTCACGAAATTTAGGAATCCATATCGGAGATGAATTTGGAATCTATCAAAGGTCTGAAGTTGGAATATATCAAATAAGCAAAAGAATTCTTTACAGAAATACATTTTGTATAATTCCTATTTTACATACCAACGATTGAAATGAGTACTGTAAATAAATAAAAATATCTAGTAATTTATAATAAATAAGATGATAGTACGAAAGCTCCCCATTTACATACTGTTCGAGAGCGAGTCAGAGCGAGAGAATCTGAGTGATACGGCGTTTTAGCTGAATTTCGCTTCACACGAAATGTCGATTGCGAATTAAACGCGGCGGTTTTTTTCTGCGGCGGAGCGTCTCCTAGGCGGTTGCACTGGTAGCGAAGCGTTAACTCGAGAGCAGCGAAAAACTAAGAGAGCGATTGATCCTCGGTTTTTCCTTTTATGCTCTTTTAAGAACAAAGGCTTCCCTTTGCATTCGCCTATGAGATTGTTACAAAATTGAAAATTGTGAGGTGAGCCTCTGCTTTGGGCGGCGATTGGTAATTTCGAGCGCAACGGCCGAGCGGCACGCAATTGCCATGCGCGCCCGGTAAATCTGGATTTTTGATTGGGATTAACGCGTGTTACGCGTTTTGCGTCACGCCATCGCGCGTGCGCTGTGACAGATCCGAGTTGGTTCGCCGTTATAGCGGTTGAGATCTGCGTACGTGCGACGTGCGGTTTAGCTTATTGTTTTTCGACTTTACCGACGAGGTGATGTTTTGGAAACCTCTAAGGACGCTTGAGATCCTTCTAGAAGCTTTCGATCCGCATGTCGCACGAACGTTAAATATGCAAAAACTGTATATGTTGGCTGTATCTCTAACATTCCGCCCGCCTTGTTAAGCAGTAACGAAATTAATGATCGTGCTCGGCGAGCGTACAGATGTTGCAAGTTCTGTGGTTGCTTGTGAGATCGCGGCGTCTTAGGTGGCGCAGGCTGATGATGCGTGCGCATCCCGCGCACGGTGTCGTGGAAGCCTGTGCGTGCACATGATCGGATACGCTCTGAGTTTGAATTAACAAAAAAGGTATTCCAGAGATGCAATGACGCAGACGCGGTCATGTAATTTAGCTATGACACCCATCGAAGGGAATTGACGGCCAATTGCGATTACAAGGCGTAGTTTGCATAATGGTTGCGAAAATAGAACGTAATCAGAATAATTTCGAAACGAAACGGCGAAAATGTAACAGTGAATGGTGCATTGCATTAAATGATAAACATGTTTTTTTTTTCAAAAGAGGAGGAATAGGAAGATTCGCATCCTCGAAGAGTGCGAAAGGTAACTAGAATAAACGCGAACATTACGCGTGCTTTGACTAACGCGAGTACTTTGACGAAGATCGCGCGGTTTATAACAATGTGCGGTTTTACTGCTCGTGCGAGTCCGCGTGTAGAGTTGGCGAGGCGGCAGGTCCAGGCAGCATTACCAACTTGACCAGGGGTCGGACGAGCTCGGAAGACGCTGTGCGGACCGTTGCCACTCGGGTCACCCCGTCCTCTCCTGGGTGCAGCTTGGTGATGCGCGCTAGAGGCCATCGGCTCGGCGGTGATGTCTCTGACAGTATGAGGCACAATGAGCCAAACTGAGGCGCGGCGCTTACCTTGCACCACTTCGGGCGTGAGGTCAAGGAATGCAGGTATTCCCGCGACCACCTTTCCCAAAAATGGTCACGCATTGCCTGAAGATGCTGCCAACGAGAGAGAGGGCTCAATGTCCTTTCTGCGAGCGACGGCTCTGGGATGGTCAACAGCGGCGCTCCGATGAGCAGGTGTCCTGGAGTGAGCGCTGAGAGGTCGTCCGGATCGTCGGATAGCGCCAGCAATGGCCGAGAGTTCAGGCAGGCTTCTACCTGAGCTAGAAGGGTGCTCATCTCCTCATAAGTGAGCGTGGCGTCGCCGATCACCCTTCGAAGATGGTACTTCGTTGATTTCACTGCTGCTTCCCAGAGGCCTCCGAAGTGGGGTGCGGAAGGTGGGTTGAAATGCCACCGGATTCCTTCTGAGGCCGCAGCATTCGCGATGCGGCTGTTGTTGGCGGAGGATGCGCGAAAAAGTTCTCGTATCTGGCGGTCGGCGCCCACGAAGTTCGTGCCACAGTCGGAGTAGATGTCCGAGCAGATTCCTCTCCTTGACGTGAATCGACGAAGCGCGGCCAGGAATGCGTCCGTCGTGTAGTCAGACACGACTTCAAGGTGCGTTGCCTTGGAACAGAGACACACGAAAATTGCGATGAAGGCCTTGTGGGACCGGTGCCCGCGTCCTCGGCTCGTTCGAAGGAGTATCGGTCCGGCGTAGTCGATACCGGTCCTGAGAAATGGACGTGCTGGGGTTACGCGTCCTTGAGGAAGGTTGCCCATCGGCGGCTGTGGCGTGACCCCTCTCCATCTAGTGCAAGTGACGCACCGATGCAGCCAGTATTTCGTTGTGGCTCGCCCTCGAGGGATCCAGTGCCGCAGACGCAACAGGCCCAGAGTCAGTTGCACCCCTCCGTGGAGTGCTCGGCGGTGACATGATAATATTAAGAGGCGTGCGAGATGTGAGTGCGGCGGAATGATTGTTGGATGCCGCTCGTCCGGAGAGAGAATCGCGTGCTTTAGTCGACCTCCGACTCTCAGCGTCCCTTGCTTGTCGATGAAGGGACTCAAGGTTCGCAGCTGGCTGCGAGGTGGCGTCGGGCGTTGATCCTCTGTGGCAGTGACCTCGCGTGGATAATGCAACGCCTGAACTGCTCGGATCCATCGTCCCAGTGCCGCGTCGATCTCGTCGGGCGTCAAGGTCGACCCCAGACTTCTTTCTGTTGTTGGCGGTTTCCGTTGGTGCAGCCAGCGTAAGCACCACGCTGTGACCCTCAGGAGCCGGTGGAGTGAAGAGAATCGGAGAAGGAGCTCCGGCTCCGTGACCACCTTGGACGTGACGGCGTGAGAGTGGATGCGTTGCTCGGGCATTTCCTCCGATGGAGTCTCAAGCCGAGCGTTGGGCCACGTCGAGTCGTCCCTGAGCAGCCAAGGGGGGCCTGACCACCAGAGTGGATGGTCTATGAGCTCTCCTGGCGTTATCCCCCGAGAAGCGCAGTCGGCCGGGTTGTCCTTTCCGGGGACATGACGCCATCGTCCTTCTGGAAGAGCCTCTTGAATCATGGACACGCGGTTGGCCACGTAGGTCTTCCATCGGGAGGCGTGACTCCGGATCCAATAGAGTGCGACCGTGGAGTCGGACCAAAGAGTGGCTGGAGCTGTGGACAGACTTAAAACGATGCGTGTGTGTGCGACCAATTTTGTGAGCAAGGCGGCGGCGCACAGTTCCAATCGCGGCAAGGACACCGGTTTGATTGGAGCGACCTTGCTCTTTGCTGCTAGCAGGAGAATCTTGACATCGTCAGTGCTGTTGACACGAAGATACACCACGGCCGCGTACCCTCGTTCGGACGCATCGGCGAATCCGTGCAATTCGATTGCAACATCCTTGGCGCCTGTGTTCAACCAGCGGTTGACTCTGAGCTGGTCCAGCCTTGGAAGTTCCTCCAGGAAACGGCTCCAATGGCAGGCGTCTGCTTGAGGGAGCGGGGCGTCCCAGTCCAGCTTCTGCAACCATGCTGATTGAAGCAAGATTTTTGCGCGAATCACTACTGGTGTCAACCATCCGAGCGGGTCAAACAAGCGCGCAGTCTCCGAGAGAACTTTCCTCTTGGTGAAATTTTCGATGGCGCAGCCTTGAATCGAGAACGCGAAGGTGTCGTCCACCGGATGCCATTGCAGGCCCAGTGTAGCGTGGCCCTCGTGTTCCCACGACCGCGCATCCGCGAGACAATGATCCGCAGGAATGCCGACGAGAATTTCAGGATGATTGGAGGCCCATTTTCTCAGCGGGAACCCGCCCGCCATGCACAGCTGACGGAGTTCGGATTGCTTCGCGATTGCCTCTTCTCTCGTGTGTGCTCCGGTTACTATGTCGTCGACGTAGCAATCGTGTCTTAACGCGGCGGAGCCTCGCGGAAATCTCGCGTTTTCGTCATCGGCGAGCTGGCGAAGAGTACGGATAGCAAGAAACGGCGCGCACGACAGGCCGTATGTCACTGTGTTCAATCGGTACTCGCGGACCGGATCGTCGAGTGAGTGACGCCAGAGAATGCACTGATACTCTCTGTCTTCAGGCGCCACGAGGATTTGGCGGTACATCTTCTCGATGTCCGTCACGATCGCGTATCGGTGCCATCGCCATCGGGTCAGCACGTTGGCGAGCGATGGCAACAAGTTAGCGCCGACCAGTAGCTGAGAGTTTAGCGACTTACCGGACCGTGTACTCTGAGATCCGTTGAACACCACTCTGAGTTTGGTCGACGAGCTCGATTCTCGGAGCACCCCATGGTGAGGCAGGAAACATCGTGCCTGAGATTCCGATGACCTTGGCGCTGCCTCCATGTGATGCAACTCTTCGTATTCCTTTAGAAAGGCGCGGTACAGGCATCCGAATCGAGTGTCGCGGTCGCATCGTCGCTCCATGGCGGTGAGCAGTCGCTCGGCTGATTGGCGGGTGTCATCGAGAGCTGCAGGCGGCGCGGCAAATGGCAGCCGCACAACATACCTCCCTGCAGCGGTGCGGCTGTGAGTTCGTGCAAAGAGCTCCTCACATCGTTGCTCGTCTGGTGTGAGGGGCACTGAGGCGGAAGGTTCCTTCTCCTGTTCCCAGAAACGTTGCACGAGCGCGGTCAGCTCGTGGTCGGCGGTGCACTGGAAGGAGCGGCGTGGAGTCGCTGGGGGATTCTCGCCGCAGCCTCCCGAGAGGATCCATCCGAGCAGAGTATCCTGAGCGACGGGAGTGTGCGAATCGCCCTTTCGCAGGCCTTCTTGCAGAATGATGGAGCACACTTCCGCGCCGAGCAGCAGCTCGATGGGATCGGTGGCTGAGAATTGTGGATCGGCCAGCTGGAGACCCTTGATGTGAGGCCATGTAGTCTCATATGTCGAAATTGCTCCTTGATATAACGAGAGACGTGGCAGGATGAAGGCGACAGCGGTGACTCGAGCTCCATTGGTCCTGGAGGTGAGCTTGAGAGACACCTTCCCGCGACAGGAACCCGAGGATGAGCCGCCGATGCCGAGGATTGAGATTGCCGCGCGGGATCGCGGCAGGCGTAAGCGCTGAACTAGCGCCTCGGAGATCAAGGACACCTCCGATCCTTGATCGATCAGGACTCGAACCGGGTGTGGAACCCCGTGACGATCATCGACCGTAACCCTCGCAGTAGCGAGCAGAATGGCCTTGCACTCGCTGTCTTGGCGCACCGCGGTCAACACACTGGCTTCGGCGGGTTTCGCAACGACGTACGCTTCATGCAAGAGAGTGTGATGTCTCGCCTTGCACGAGAAGCACGTCTTCGTCGACTGGCATCTCGCGACCGGGTGCGAACCGAGGCAATTGTAGCATAGTCGATGCGTTTCGGCGACGGACTTACGCTCGGATGCAGATTTCGATTTAAATTGCTCGCACATCATTACGTTATGCCGACCCTTGCACAGGACGCAACCGGGAGCGTCGGCTACGCGTTTGACGACGAGCGATTTCGCGGTTCGCGGTGGCTCTCCAGGGACCTTAGTGGCCCTTGGTCTTGCGGCCTTGAGTGTCAGCGTTCTCCTTGTGATGAAGTCCAGTAGCGTGTCGTGGTTTGGCAAGTCCGTGGAATCGCTCGTGTGCGATTCCCACTCGAGACGCGTTTTCGGGTCGAAAAGTTCGATGACTAAGTGATTGAACAGGTCGAAGCCATGTGAATCCATTGGTCTGCCTATACTTTCTTGGCCGTTTACGGCACTGATCGCGGCGTTGTAGATGCGGCTAAGTTCCTCGGCGGTGTCGCTTTTCATTTTCTGTACTGAGGTGAACGCACAGAAATTGGAGCGCGACAGTTCCCTTTTGTTCTCATAATGCTTGCAGAGCAGCGCCCACGCGCGCGAATAATTGTCTCCGGTTATGGCTAGCGGGCGTATCAATGCCTCCGCGGATCCTTCCAAGCAATGCTTCAAGTGATGAAATCTTTCTACGTTCGAGATAGACGGGTTGCTGCCAACGATGGACAAAAATATGTCCCGGAACGAAGGCCAGTCTTCAAACGCGCCCGAGAACGATCGGATTTTCAACCGCGGCAGCGCCGACTTGATAGAACAATCGGTTCCCGATTCACTCGGAGGAGCTGTGCTCAATTTCTCTGCCTTGAGCTTTATCCGGTAATCGTTTAGCAGGCTACGCTGCTGCACGTACGTAATTTCGGCGGAATCGGCAAATTGAGACGTGTTGTACTCACTCTGATCGAAGGCTTCCTTGTAATGTGCTCGAATGAGCTCGTGTTGTTTCTCAAATTTCGTCCACAGCTGGTCGAGAAGCGCTGAGCGGGTTTCGACAGCGTGGAGGGTGATGTTGGTCATCTCGATCTTCTTCAAATTGGTCACTGATCTGGCCATGCGACCGTGAATGTCACTCTGAGCGGTTAACAAGACGGTTATTTCGTCACTCATGGTTTCACTCACGAATGTTCTCTCTCTGATTCCTTTCGGATAATACGCGCACTGAACGCGATAATACTCCCGATCGAATGATGAATTCGGCGACGGCGAATCCGGCTCGAAGGACCAGCAATGTTCGAGAGCGAGTCAGAGCGAGAGAATCTGAGTGATACGGCGTTTTAGCTGAATTTCACTTCACACGAAATGTCGATTGCGAATTAAACGCGGCGGTTTTTTCTGCGGCGGAGCGTCTTCTAGGCGGTTGCACTGGTAGCGAAGCGTTAACTCGAGAGCAGCGAAAAACTAAGAGAGCGATTGATCCTCGGTTTTTCCTTTTATGCTCTTTTAAGAACAAAGGCTTCCCTTTGCATTCGCCTATGAGATTGTTACAAAATTGAAAATTGTGAGGTGACCCTCTGCTTTGGGCGGCGATTAGTAATTTCGAGCGCAACGGCCGAGCGGCACGCAATTGCCATGCGCTCCCGTTAAATCTGGATTTTTGATTGGGATTAACGCGTGTTACGCGTTTTGCGTCACGCGATCGCGCGTGCGCTGCGACAGATCCGAGTTGGTTCGCCGTTATAGCGGTTGAGATCTGCGTACGTGCGACGTGCGGTTTAGCTTATTGTTTTCGACTTTATCGACGAGGTGATGTTTTGGAAACCTCTAAGGACGCTTGAGATCCTTCTAGAAGCTTTCGATCCGCATGTCGCACGAACGTTAAATATGCAAAAACTGTACATGTTGGCTGTATCTCTAACACATACAATAACTGGATTAATAATCAAAATTTAAATTTAAAACTTAACGATTACATTCGTCAAAGTGTTGTTCACAGTGTTTGGTTACAAAATTAACAAAAAAGTAAAACATTTTAGAATGCAAATGTAAACAAATGTATATGTAACTTCTTCAGCATATAAGTTGCGCAGTACTAAAAATAGTACACGTAATATAAATTATAGATTAACAGTAGAGCTACAATCGATTATTAAATAATTATTTTGATATCAAAATCTCAAAAAGAGGCCGTGAGTAATTAATACGTATAAAGGGTCACATTAGCAAAATGCCATGCATTTATTATTATTATTATTGTTTATTATTATTATTTAAATTTGAATAACTGAAAATATTTACAGTCAGATAAAATATTAAATAACAAATAACATACTCAAATATACATATATTCGTATGATAATACGCTCAAGTTTAAGGCCGGTATTCGCACTCGGACGGGATCGCGAACTGGCGTGATTAGCGCGGGTTATAATAATTTTCTGCCCGAGACAATGAGTAACTGAGCGCGAACTCCACTGACGTAAACCAAGTGGTATAAAATTCTGTACTGACGCTCTGCGCTTCCGCGGGACCTCTATTTATACTCCGAAAAAAGTTGTGTCTAGGATGCAAAAGTTAGTTGCAATGTGACGCGGGATTTACGATTTTTATAACGTTCTATCATTGTTGATATAAAGTACATAGTTAATTAGTAGATTCTTATATTCAAAATCGTCATAGTACAGTCTTAAAATGTTACGAACCAATCAAAAGTCCGCATTCACATCCTAAGACATTACTTAAGACATAAGAACTGACTACGAATTCTGGTCTGAAAAACGTTTCGAAATTCTTGAAAGTAAAAATGCGTTATAAATGTATGGCTTGCTATTGTGTATTGGCATATGTCATACGTTATACGTCATGATGTAACGGCGAGCTACTGAACGAATAATTCTATAAGTGATCATTAGGATTCGCTCTATAATAACGAAGATATTAAGGGAATCCATAATATCTACGCTAACCATAATATCATATGTACGCTATACCATCTTCTTTATTGTATAGGGTGTTTCAGGATTTAATGGACCAACTGCGAGAGCATATTCTACAATGGATAAGAAAAAAATGTTACGGGAATTTTGAGAAATGCTTTATTACAAAGTTACAAATATCGTTTAAACATAGTAAATATGATGTGGATACGTACGAAATAAACACGTTCGACTTTTCCGTACATGAAATGTACACTTTCATATTCTGCGCAATGCAAAATTCGTTGTATCCTATTTCATGTATTGTGTTTCAATATTTATTTATAACTTTATAAGCATTTCCAAAACTTAATATAACATTTTTTTCTTATTTCCACTTCCCAATGGGGAAAAAATGTTTGAAAAAACATTTTTTTTAATATTTTTGAAAACGTTAAAAAAACGTTTGTTGAATGTTAAAAAAACATTTTTTTAATATTTTAAGAAAATGTTTTTTAATGTTAAAAAAGCGTTTTTGATAAAAATAACGTTTAAAATAACAAGAAACGTCCCCCTTTTTTCACTAAAAAAATGTTTATTCAAACATTACATCCGGGTCGACGGCAGGGTGCCCTGAGGGGTTGCGACCGCCGCTTCGCGGTCCCCCCGCGTTCCGCACGCGAGGCCGTCCGCGATGGTGGAGGGAGAGGGGCCATCGACTCCGCCCCTCCCCCCGTGCGCATCCTCGTCGTTCTTCCTCTTCTTCGGGGATCGGGGAGGGACGCCGCCGCCGTTTGCGTCCCGAGGAGCGCACCCGACGACGCGAGCGTGCAGGGGGGGAGTGGGGAGCGGGGCACGAGCGACCCGGCTGAGGCCGGTGCCCGCGTAATCCCCGCGGCCCCACCGCTGCCCTTCCTCCCCTCTCTACCTCCACCGTCACCGTCACTGCCGCCGCCCGACGACGGAGAAAGGCTGCCGTCCTTTCTAGCCCTCTCTCTCTCTCTCTCTCTGTCTCTTCTTTCTGCCATATTACCTGCTCGTAGAAGGAGGAGACAGCCTTCCACGATCCTTCCCTGCCGACCATTGCCTTGACAACCGCCGGCAGGGAGGGGTCGTCTCCAACCTTCTCCTTCAGGACATCGCGTTCTCCGGCCCACGCCAGACAGAACTTCAGAGTGTGCTGCACGGTGTCCCGAGCTGCGTCGCAATGGTGGCATTGTGCCGTCGGCTGCTTCCCGATGCGACACAGGCGTCCCCCCTGATGAGATCGACGGCCCTCGGGGTGACTACACTCCCCCCGGAGCCTAATGGCCTTCACCCTGGCGTATGACTCGGCCAGGGTGTCGGCCACGTACTCAGTCGAGGAGGATCCCTGCGACGACCGCCAAGGCTTCACATGCCACGGTCCTGTAGGCCCTTGCAATTCGCAGGGTCAGCCGCCTCTGCTCACTGCGCAGATTCTGCCTAATTCGTCGGCTGGCCATGGCCTCCACATTCCACACCGGGGCTTCGTAATAGACCCGGACAGGACCGCGTGCATGTACGCCCGCCTCACTCCGTCACCCGGACCACGAAAGTGGGACATCAGGCCGAGCAGAGCGTCAGCCTGACTGATCGTGGGGCTATCTTGTCGAAGTGATCGACAAAACCCCAACGACCATCCAAGGTGAGACCCAGACTTCAAATTGGGTCTCACCGAGATGCGGACGTCGTCTATCACTACTGAGGTCCGAGGGAGCGCCCCGCCAGTCCCATCATGGAAGAAGATAGCTTCCGATTTGGACCACTCTCAGGTGCTTTATTACGCAGACGACGCAAGCCACCGCGACGTTTACCGTCACAACGGCTCTGCCCCAGGTTAGCCCCCCCTCCACCGGTAGGGCCGCATCGTATGCGACATTCCACAGCAGGCGGCCCAGGACGAATCTCTGCGGAACGTGGCACGACACGTTTCTCCGCTGCTGGAGTCCCATTTTATCATGGAAGCTGTCTGTCCGAAAGTAGTTCTCGACTATGGCGAACAGTAGGGGGACAGGAAGAAGTGCTCCCTCAACGCCCCCACCATCCGGCCCCACGGCAGACTGTTGAAGGCATTGGCGATGTCTAGCGACACCACCAACGCCACCTTCCCCGCCCGCGGTCAACTGCCCAGAGAGGACACGGACTTGCTTAATAGCATCAACCTTGGATTGCCCCTCCTGGAAGCCATACTGACCGCAGGACAAGTTCGGACCACTTCAGGACAGATGCCAGACGATGCGGGCTGCGATGACTCGTTCCAGCAGTATGCCCACATCGTACAGCAGGCATATCGGCCTGTACGCGGAGAGACTCTCCGCTGGCTTGCCCTCCTTGCGTAGGAGGACGAGCCTGGCCTTCTTCTACCTGGGGAAGACTCCTTCCCTGAGGCAGCTCGTGAAGAGCTGCCTCGTCTTATCTTCGATTACCGCGGCCGCGGCTGCCCAGACCTTTCCGAGCACGCCGTCTGGCCCCGGGGCTCTACCCTTTAGGCGAGCGAAGGCTTCCATCATCTTCCCCCCAGGGTGACGCCCAGCTCCTCGGTCCACCCCTCGGGCCGACCCTCTCCGAATTTCTCCCTTGTGGGGAAGAGGGGGCCCATCATCTCGCCGAAGAAGGGGACGTCCAGGGTTTCCGCGATAGAGGGAGCTCATGGTCACAACTTCTTCGCCGCGATTTTGTAGGGCCTCCCCCACGGATCTCTGTCCAGTAAAGATACCAGCTCGCTCCAAGCGTCAGCCTTCGCTCGCCTAATGGTCACCCTGAGGGCGACACGGAGCTCCTTAGCGGCCGTCTCCCTCTCACCGACCAGCGCGGGTGTACATCCGTCTGGCGGCCACGGTGGCGCAGTTCGGCCAGTTCCTCGGACTACCAGTAGGCCGCCTTTCTACACATTGGTCGGCAGCAAGGCATCGACGCGTGCGACATGACGTCCCCGAGCCAGTCGGCCTCCCCCTCCACTGTAATGTCCGGATTACGTTCCGGTCAGATGGAGGAAAGAAAGCTCACTTCGAGGGCACCGGAGTCCAGCTTCTTGAGGGCCCATCGACGCTCTTCTTTTTCGCGGCGGCGTCTCCGTTGCACCTCCGCGGGCGCGGACACCAGCTCCATCCTGATGACCCGGTGGTCGGACTGTTCACCGAGGGAGCTAGCATCCACGCGCCAACCGGTGACTTTAAGGGCCTCCGCGAGGGTCGCCCACGTCAGATGGTCGAGTGCCACTCGAGAGCTGGTGCCCCGTCCTGCTCCGACGTCGCCGTGCAACGGGAGGTTGATCTCTCCCTCTCTCTCGCGCGCTCAAGAAGTGTGTTCCTAGAGCGGAGGAGCACTAGCTCTTGATTGAGCCTTCGTTTCTCTTCCACTCAGGCTTCCGCTCCAAGCGCCGCCGTCAGCTACCAGGCCGTCGTCCGTCTCTCCGCTCGCCCTCGCAATGACTGAGCTGAAGGCCGCGGACAGCTTAGTATAAGCCGCCCACAGGTCCCTCACAATATCGCCCTTTATGTTACGGGACTTTTCCCTCGCTTTGGCGATGGTGCCCCGTGTTGCCATGGCACCCAGCGGTTGCTCGTCGTACTCGAGGGCGAGCTCGACGGCCTTCTCTCTAGCCCTCTTTGCGGACGCGGAGGCGGGCGCCACCTCGGGATCAATTATGGTCTCGTGGTCCTTTTGAAGCTGGCGGGCTTTGGCCTTCTCGGCCCTCTTAATCCTAGCCTCGACTGTGAACTTCCCCACGTGCTCGGGGTTCAGGGCCGGCCTCCCTCTCGATCTCGGAATCCGAGGAGAAGATCACAAGGTCGGCCGTTCATTTACGGTTCTCCTCCAAGGAAGCTTTCGTCTCCAAGGAACTCCAGTGAGGCCTCCGATGCGGTCTTCGACAGAGCATCCTCCGAGGCGGCAGCCTCGGCTCGAGCCCCGGTCTTGCTGCAAGCAGAGCCAGGACGTGCCTTCCGAGGGTTTCCGCTACTCTCTGCTTCGCCCGTTGTCGGGCAATCTTCCGCCACGACGCGCTTCGAGGGGAGTTTTTCGTCCACGATATTTGTTAATTTATAATGGTGAGTAGACATTTTGGTTTTGCCTATGGCCCGCAGCGGCTATGGTATACCCTCGCCTCTCCCCCGGAACCAGGAGAGGGGTGCCCCAAGTTCCCCCGTGAAGCTGGCATATGGCTCGGGTTTTCGGTGTCATAGGAGACGCTGATCTCCAGCCCCTTACTCCCTGTGAGCGGATGTGGTGCAAGTCCACTCACGAGTTTCGGGAGTCCCTCGCCTCCGACCACGAGGGCACCGCTGCGAGTGACGTCACCCGGGGCGGCCCCACGGACGGTTCAGGTCACGGAAGCGGCGCCTCTTCCGGCACCTAGCCGCCGTGGCAACCAGCAATAAGATGTCCCGCTTCGGAAGGGACGCCGTCGCAGAAACACCGGGTTACTATTTCTCGGCGCCCCCGGCCTTGGAATACGTCCGAACGACCCGAAGGGGAGGGGATCACGCACCCTGCTTCGGAATATGTCCGAGTGGCCGCGCGGCCCCGTTCTCCCCTACGGACAAAGTTCGCATCTCCCGGAGCGGGAGAAGCCCCCAATGCAATAAGCCGAAGCTCTCGGGAACTTCTTCCCCCCAATGGCATGGGCCAGCCCGCAGCCAGGAGCACCCAGCATACGGGCCGACCCGCCTCGCGGGAGCATCCGCTCGACACATTCCGCGCCTGAGACCCCGAGGGAACCATCCTACCCCCTCAGAGAGGGAGGAGAAGGCCCCACAGGAGCCCGGGCGCAGTGGGAGTCGATATCCACACCCGCATGGGCAGGGTAGAATAGAAATTCCCCCTAACGGTGCCGTGTAACCGAGCGATTGAAGTCAGGGCCGCCAACCCCTACCGGCACTGGTTCCGAAGAACGGGTCCCCCAAGGGCATTTCATGACTGAGAGACCCCTTGGGGTGCCGGACCAGGTGTACAGATCACTCCTAATAACGGAGAGGTCCGTACAAGGCACTGTTAGCACCCTGAGCAGTCACACTGGCCCGGTAACCGCCGCGAGCACGTGCCGATAGTAGCCACGGACCGGGAGACGCCTCCGCACGACCATGTCCTGCGCGGGGGATTTGAAAAAAATTAGAGAAAATATTGTACAACGCAGAATATCTTTTTTAATTTATTGTATTATTTTTTATCTATAGTACATTTAATCTTAGACAATCAATTTTATTAATTAATAGTAATTTTTAATTATATTTTTATCTTTTTTACTTACCGGGTTTTGAATTTGGGATCTCAGGGTTATGAGTTTCCCCCATAAAATTAATTACAAATAAAAAACGTTAAATAAATGTTAAATAAATGTTATTTTGAAAACGAATCATAAAATGTAAAATTAATGAATAATAAACGTTAAAAAACATTTTGTCCCCATTGGGTTGTAGAATATCTTCCCAGTAGTTTTTCCGTTAAATCTTGAAATATCTGTAAAATAATAATGATATATTTCTTGATATAATTAACAAATAATTGTAAATTCAATAAAAATTTTTCAAGGTAACTAAGTATATAGTATATATAAAATTACTTACGTTTATTCTTTTATGTACTTATTTTTATTTAATCAATATTTATTTCAGATGTATTACGTTATAATTTGGGATGAATTCACTCTAACTGTTCCTCACCTGCGTGGACCTTAATGAAAAAAATCTGTAAATACCCATCGAATACACGTAATATAACTAAATTAACAAAGAAAATGATACCTGCTAAAGAAGATTGGGAAGTTGTCAAATATTTTCGAAAAATTTTTAGGCCTTATTCTACATATGGCGAGACAAGAAAAATAGAGAAGTCCACTGTAAATGTATTTACTTCTGATGATGCTCAAATAGCCGCTTTAAACGTAATAGAAAAGTTACCTGCAAAATGTTTGATTAAATCTAAAAAATTTTATGGTGAATCAAAAGAAAACAACAATAACATGCGTAAGTTCGGAATAATATAACTATAAATGAAGTTAATTAATAGCAGAAAAGCAACTTTTCCTGAGATTCTCAAAATTAAGCAATAAATTTAAGGCAAATGAGAATATAACGCAGTTGTTGGAGCGTGATTAAATTATACTGTTGTTTCGTGCAGTATTAATTTGAATACTGCATTAGTATAATTTCACGCTCCAACAACTGCGTTATATTCTTATTTGTCTTAAATTTATGTGTAAATGAAGTATTACGAAATATAATAACAATATAATAATATAAGGTAGAAGCTAACAGCTAAATTACTTTGCATAAATAAGTTGTAAATTTATTTACAAAAACTTGTATATATACATATATTGTATATATATATATATATATTGTATATATATATATATTACATAGCAAGTACTTCCAAGAAAAGTAAAACGATTGAACATCCTCCATCAAATTATAAAATACGTGAAGAAAATGGATCCACATCTGCAAATGGTAAAATGAGTCGCACAAATTCATTACATTTATCAAGTATCATTGGATCAATGGAAAACGTCGAAAATAATACAAAGAAGCAAGTCAATACTAATAATTTTAATAAACAATTTTTATTAAGACCGTAGATGTGAACATACAATCAATGATAAGGAATCAATGCCTATAATGATCGAAGCTGGATCTTAGTTGCTCATAAATTCTTCTATATGAATTATTGTTAATTTTATATATGTGTACAAACATATATACGAGGTCTATCCAGAAAATAAGTTCTATTAAAAGAAAACAAGTACATATTTATGGAAAATTTTTTTTACTTTCTAAAGTACATATCTTATACTATTTTTCTACATAGTTGTTAATGCATTTATTATAGTGGGGCATCGGGTGTTGTTCGTTCTAGAAAGTTGTCGCCTGTGAGGTAAATTTCCGATATTTCAGTTTTTCAGACACGATTTCGTGAAAAAATGAACGTGAAATTTTTGGAAAATGCAGAGAGAGAGAGAGAGAGAGAGAGAGACATAATGGTGAATCGTCTATTCTCTCTAATTTTCTCTTCAACGCATTAAATTGTTATTAACCAGAGGTCGCTTGCTCCGTTTATCATCGTGCACATTTTCGCATCCTTCATTGAAAAGTCGTACCCATCTCCGTACCATTGAATTACTCATTGCATGTTCTCCATATATTTCGCAAATTTGACGGTGAATTTCAACCGCATTAATATTCCTTGCATTTAAGAAACGTATCAGACCGTATTTCACATGCAGCGGGCATCGAATTTTTTTTAAACATTAAAAACACTCACAATGCGTATGCACTGAAACAATATGTGAATATCGCATCAATTCCTTGCAAACGAATCTACAAACTCGACGCATGTGCACCATCGCGAATCCATAGCTGCGGCGGTAAAATTTAAAAATGGAACTTACTTTCTGGATAACCCTCGTATTATATTTTTAGTCCTCCTAACTACGCACCGAAATTTTAATGATTAATATTTATATTGATAAATAAAAAATTAGACAATAATAAATAACCAATGGTGCCATCTTATGTCCCACTGGACACAAAACTTTTGTCTGAAACATTTTTCTCTAAAGTGCACTATTCAAGAGAAATTTGAGGTCGTCATTTAAAATGGGACATCCTGTATATATATGTAGGTGTGTATGTATACATGTATATATGTATGAATTTATACATTGATTTACTTTAAATTGTTTAGAATAACAATAAAATTGCAGACACTACTAGAAATATTGTACACATTTGAAGAAACATCCATATTCAATCCAAGTGTTTGACAGATGAAACAGATACAAATTCTCACGACGGAATCAGCAATGAGGAAAATTTTCTTAACGCTGAAGAAATCAATGATAATGAGGAAAATCATTCTCATAGCGATGACGAACTAGTTAACAATGACCAAATTAATGATGAAAATCAGGTTTTAGGTAAAAATATACTTTTTATCACGGCATATATGCAAACTTGCTTTTATATAGAAATTAAATAATTTTTAATTTATTTTCATTATTTCATATATATATATATATATAGATCCAGAGATTGTTCTTCTCCCACTTGAACATGTAAATGAAAACGATGATATACGAGAAATTTGTGGTAAGTTATATTTTTCTTCAAAGTTATTTAATAAAAAAATATATCTTGAGATACAAAATGAGTGGAATACGAACCCATGCCCGCGATATTTTAAAGTTATTTGTAACAACATTGAAAAAATATATCTCTATACTGATAATGATTCAAATGTGAATGGTACAATACAAATGCTTTCTTTTGTTTCAGATTGTATCAAATTAATTCGCCACCAGTTTAATCGGTTACAAACAGAGATGAGAAACGAAATAATTAAAAATAGAACAAAATTGCAGGAAATTCTTGCAATTTTAAGAAAGAGATTTCCAAGAAATGAAGGAAACAATGAAGTAACTATGGATTTAGTACCCATTTGCCATTCACATGTGTTGTGTATACTCCTACCGTAGAGAAGTATATATAATTTACGAGATGATGAAATAAAAAATGATGAAACAATTCGTAAATGTTTTGTAAGTATTTTTTTTTTAATGCAATACAATAAAGAAAGCTATCCATGGTCTAAAGTCAGGTGTTGAATTGATGTTTAATAATATTCGTATGAATTTATATAAATTTCTAGCTGAAGCAAATTGCGCATGTAACTAATATGCTTTATTTAAAATAAAAAATATAAAATAAGTTCTAAAAACTTGTTTAAAATATTAAATAAAAAATAGGTCAGAAGAAGTTATTTAAAATATTAAATATTAAATAATTTCGATAATTATTGACAATAGAGAACCCCGATAACCTATGTTGTCAAGATCATGATCCTGAGTGACCTCCAAAAGGTTTTAGTCGCTCGTCCTTCGTTAAAAAGTTATTCATCGAAAAAGTTTTAAAAATGAAGTTCTACTACATAGAATAAAAATTCTCTGCTTTAAAATACATTTTATGATTTTCCACGCGAAGCGACTCCCACCTCACTCTCTCTCCTGCTAAAGGAACGACTTCCACGCAAAGCGAGGTCCACCTCACATCAAATAATGGGTTGGTTTAGGTTAGTTTTTACGGTAGTAGAGCTCCTCCTCGCAGGGCGAAACCCACTGCATCCACGCATATACTTTACAACGTAGANATTAGACATTGTTTTTTGAACTTTTTTAAATAACTTTTTAATGAAGAACGAGCGACGGTTAAAACCTTTTGGAGGGTCATGATCTTGGTACTATATGTCAAGGTCAAGCTCATCGGAGCAGGATCCCCTATTGATTGGATCGATATTTATCATAATTTCTTTTTTTTTTAATATGTATTTTAAATAAATTTATTGGAAATATGACTGAGCCCTAATAATAAAAAATGTAATGTATTATACATCAATAATAATAATTATGTACACATTATTCTTTGTAGGAGAAAAAGATACAGAGTTTTGGCGGTGATTCCTTACAAAAAATGATCAAATATTAATAATAAAAATCAAATATTATAACTAACAAACTGTCTCACATATGAAGTAGGGTACAAATTATCCTGGACTGGTGCTAAAAATAATGCTGCAATTGCAAATACAGCTTTCGCTAACACTATAATTAGTAAGTGTACTCTTGCAATAAAAGATGATATGTGCCTTCCAACAAGCGACACAAATGACACGGTGTGACAATGGATCATTACATCCTTGTTGTTTGCCAATGTTAAACAAAGATGACATGATCACTGTGTCGCTTGTTGAAAGGCACACTATATGTACCTTTCAATTTATTGACATGCCAATTCCTATTTTATACCTTTTAATGCAGATATAAAAATATTTATTGGCAATTATAATGTGTAAAAATTATATCTCAAATGATTTTTTAAATGACTAATATATTTGTCTGTATAAAATAAAATTCGCTTGTTTTCATTAAATTTATTTTACTAATGTCAATATATATAATTCATAGGAATTGTAAGTCATACAAGAGGAGGACCTGATTGCACTATTGCATTAATTGTGAAACATATAAGAAACTGGTTGCAGCATTCTGGAGACAAAATGCGGTATCGATTGAAGAAAGCATAAGCTCTTTAAAGAAGTTAACAAACATGCGCACATAGTGATCACATTGTGATATAGAGGCACCATTGTGATGGACCATCTCAACAATCTCGCATTTTATTATTTGTAAAACACACTACGTAAAAAATTAAAGGATCACCTAGTTCGTCCTCCAAAATAGGTAAATATTCAAAAGAGTGTAACTTCGTCAAAAATATTGTAGTAACGAGATTTTTAAAAAAGCATTTTAAAGCTTGAAATTTTTACTTTCAAAATCTATAATTAAAATTTCAATATAGCTGATCCTTTATGGAGTTATACGGACACAAATGGATATCCGTCAAATCTTAAATTTTTACAGAAACTTTATAAAGGTGTATGGTATGAGGTAAAAATTATATAAAAGTGCAATTTGCAGCAATCGAAAGAATGAATCTGTACCTTCAATTTGCGTTTTTAATGAACGTTCAACATCTTGGTGAAAAATCATAAATGTTTGCTAAAGAAGCAAAGGAAAGATTTATTCTTTTGATTGCTGCAAACTGCATTTTTGTGTAATTTTTACCTCACGCCATAGATTTTTGTAAAGTTTGTGCAAAATTTTTAGATTTGACGAATATCCATTTGTGTCCGTATAACTCTATAAAGGATCAGCCATATTAAAATTTCAATTACAGATTTTAAAAGTAAAGATTTCAAGCTTTAAAATGATTTTTTAAAAATCTCCTCACGACCATTTTTGACGAAGTTACACTCTTTACCTATTTTTGAATATTTATCTATTTTTGAGGACGGATGTGATCTTTTAACTTTTTTGCGTAGTATATTTAATATTTTAAAATACCGATATTTGATCCTTTAACTCTTCTGTCAATGAATGATTTTTCACCATTTTCACTATAAGTGAAAACGAGAGTCTCTATAAAACTCTTATTTATTTTTCCGAAGGAATTTGTGACGTCATAACAAAATTTGCATATAAACATTTATATAATTAACAGTTATAAAGATGTTGACTGTTCTTAATTCGAAATGAGAACTTCTGTATTGGCAGAATAATTATTATTCAATATTTTGGCGAGAGAGAAGGAGAGAGAGAGAGAGAGAGAGAGAGAGAGAGAGAGAGA
>JAANIC010002215.1:169309-171809 GCA_017607545.1 Acromyrmex charruanus
AGGGGGGGAGGGGGGAGAGAGGGGAGAGAGAGAGAGAGAGAGAGAGAGAGCGAGAACTCAATCAGCGACTGCCAAAATTTTCTGGCTAACATATAATTTTACAATAACTTTTGTCAATATGTTTTTCTATTTATAAGTTAATAAAATTCTTGTTATAATCAACTTAAAAATACGATATCTTAAATATTAGAATTAACATATTAAGTATTCGATTAGATCTCTTTATTTATTAAGATTTGTTACACAATAAAATTACAATATTTAATCGAAAACTGACAGTCATTACAAGTATATGAGGCAAGTTATGGCAAAACGTTGTTAGTGCCAAAATTGTGAAAATGTGTTTTATTCTATGAATAGCTTGCAAGTGTTCTACCACGTACTAATATCTATAAAAAGTGCTGCTATGAGCGAAGAAAAAAGGGTGATACAAATCAAGGGTATACAACTCAAAATTTCGTTGTAAATTCATTGTAGAATTATCATTTTTATTTGGACTTTCTTAGATTTATAACGTTTTAAAATTTTCATAATTTTAACACGATTTTTTTTAAATTAGAGTTACTTAATTAAAAATGTTTGCAGAAATTGCGATTGCTCATGTCTTTAATTATTCCGGTAATTTTTCGCGGAATTTTTAAAATAGTTTTGAAGAGAATAAGTTTTTCCTTTCTCCTGAAAAATTTCAAAAATGACACTTATAACATTTTGCTTTTCACGCCTTATATATCTGAATGATTAAAAAAAAACACTTCAATCAAATTTTATAAAATATAAGTTTTGCGATAAAAAAATAAAAAGTTAATTCTTATCAATCTTCTGTGCATCTTGTGATAGAATTGTATAATTTGATGTAAAATTTCTCATTTAATAAATAAAGAATTATAATGTTCATGTACAAAAGATCCATTTGTTTTTTTTTATAAAAAAACAGCATGACAGTGTTAAATTTATTAATTAAAAATTCACAGCGTGAACAACAATTTTTAATTAATTTCTAATACGCGTATTAGAAAATGAATAATAATGTAGCATGGCAATGTTAAAGTTTATTAATTAAAAATTGCTATTTTCAGTGTTGTAAGCAGCAATTTTTAATTAATAAATTTAACATTGTCGTGCTATGAGATATTGCTAAAAGATATCTTTTAGATATCTTCAAATTCGATATAAGGTGTCTTAAAGATATCTTTAAGATATCTCCAGATCTATAAAAGACATCTCTAAATGTTGCATAAGACATCTTTTAGATCCCTAAAAAATATCTTTCCGTAAAAAATGAAAAATATGGCAAGAAATCTTTTAGAAATATAAAAGATATCTTTTTGTCTATATGGGTAGTTTATTTGCTCTTAATACTGGTTTTTTTTATTATTCCTTTATAACCTTCTTATTTTTTTTTAATTTTATTTAAAAGACATTTAGGTTTTTCTATTAAAAATAGTAGTGTTCTTATAGAAATTTCGTTCACTGAACTACTTACAACGGCCTTTAAGGAAACAAAATTAGGCAAAATTTTCTTCTTTTTGTGTTTTTATTAATTCTTAGCACTATTAATCTTGATTTGATTATCATCGTAGATAATTATAAGCCTTAAATAATTTTTAGTGTAGTTAATTTATGATTATTATAACAAAGTTTGATAATATTATCTCTTTCAGTAGAAACAACCATGGGAGTAAATCGATCAAAATAAACCGGGATTAGATAATTTTAGAATTCCCAGCATATTTATGATAAATATTCATAAATATCTGTTACTATTTATTTCTTTGAAATGTTACATAAATATTTTACATATTTATTTTTTTAAGTTTTATTTTCGAAATATTATTAAAATATGAACTAAACACTTTATATAATATTTATGACAAATATAAATAATTGAAAATGATAGACATAGAGGAAAGTCTCTTACTAAAGGGTGTCTCAAAATGACCTGACATTTTAATGTATTAATAAAACATATTATTTATTTGAAAAGTACATATGTTTTTAGTTTAATATAAAGTACAAACATGGAGGTTATATGTGGAACACAATATCCGATAAATGGCCACCTCGACTCTGTTTGCAAACATTCATTCTTTTGACAAAATTTTCAATGACATTTTGGCATAATTGCGGACTAATTTCATTAATGGTACGTCTAATTTCTTCCTTCAACTCCGGAATGGTCTGTGGATCATTGGCATACACTTTTCCTTTCAGAAAACCCCAAAGAAAGAAGTCCAATGGCGTCAAATCGCACGATCTTGGTGGCCAATTCACATCGCCGCGGCGCGAAATAGCGGACTTTTCGAACCGTCTCTGCAAAATGTTCACCATATTTGTAGTGGATTTTCACAATTTCTATGAGTTGCTCGATCGTGTAATTCTCCATGACTAAATCTCAATACTTCCTGATGCCAGTTGTTAAGATTAGTACGTTACGTTCGCTGCAAAAAAAATGGCGCGCAATTTAAAATGTCAGATCATTTTGAGACACCCATTATAAAAT
>JAANIC010002215.1:176809-187425 GCA_017607545.1 Acromyrmex charruanus
ATAGAGTCGTAGGAATCCGCTGGACATAACAACTCATTTTTAATAAATTATTTTTAATAATGTGTTAAAATGTGTTGGGATTTATTTGCACATTTCGATCGATTTTTAAAATTAGTTCCTATCCTTATTTCACCAACCTGCCGATCGGCATTTAGGCTGCGCGGGTTGATAAAGTAAGGGACAGGACCAAACTGAAAATCGGCCGAAATGTGCAAGTAAATTCTGGCACTGCGTTAGAACATATTATTACACATTCGAATTTAAACATTACTGAAATATTGCTAGCCAATTTACCTTATGATATTACTGCGATAGTTTAGTAGAGTTAGCGTTTTCAAGACCGAAAAATCATTTCGGCGCGTATTTTTGGGGACTACATACGTAGTATTATGTATAAATTCACAAGACTCATACAAGCATTTAAAATCTAGTTAGACCATTTAAGGCTTTGATTTCTACAGTTTAAAGATTATTACTTTAAAGATGCGATAAAAATGGTAACTGTAATTAAAATTCTGCCAAAATTATTACTATTATAAACAGTCTAGAAGATTTGGAATTTATACGTTCCTATAAATAGGCAGTTAGTTGTTTGACGGATAACTTAACTTTTCTTTGAGGATAGATTTTATGAATTTTACGTGAAAACAGTATACATTAAATTCTCTTTCCATTATAAAAATTATTCGTCTTTGTATCGGATACTAACAACAAAGTGAAGGTATATTTATTAAATTTCATTAGATAAATTTTAATAAATTTTGTAATCGCAAATAACCATTAAAAGTACATACGATTTATTTATTGTTGATGTTTCATTCAATACTACAGTAACAATTAGTTCAATAAAATGTGTATTACCATACATATTAGGTGTAGTAAAAAGAAATCCATTATTTTTACAATAGATGGCTTTATTTTTACTACACCTAATATTAGGTTGGTGCATATGAAATGTCGGATTTTCTTTACATATGAACGTTTGTCTCCCTGTTTTCGTTATGCTTTTGTTTTTGGCATAACCTCGTTTATAGTTGTATTGTTCATTGCCAGAGTCACATTTCAACAAAGAAGATTTTCTCAAAAGTGTTCCATTTTGTTATTTGTTTTGAATTTCGTAAGGATATGAATTCAACTGATATTCATGTAATTTTTTTATATGAGTATAAACTTGGTAATAATGTTGCAAAAGCTGCACGCAATATAAACCAGGCATTTGGGGAGAATACTGTTAACGATCGAAAAGTGCAGCGTTGGTTTGAAAAATTTCGGTCTGGTGATTTTTCCCTACAAAATGAACCGCGTGGAAGACCCAAAACGTCTGTGAAAAATGATGCTCTGAAAGCATTGGTGGAAACGAATCCAACTGTATCTACAAGGGAACTTGTTATCAAAATGAAAGTTGACCATACAACGATATTGCGACACCTTTCTGAAATTGACAAGGTGAAAAAAATGGATAAATGGGTACCGCACGAACTAACCGAGCGAAATAAGCTGGATCGATTGAACGTATGCTCATCATTACTAACCTGATTTCATCGAGAGCCATTTTTCGATCGGATTATTACTTGTGATGAAAAATGGATTCTTTACGACAAAAGGTGTGCTCGGTGGCTTGATAGGAATGAGGCTTGTGCTCATACTCCAAGGCCATCACTTCATCCACGGAAAATTTTAATAACAATTTGGTGGAATGTGACTGGAGTAATTCATTACTCATTCCTTCGAACTGGGGAGACAATTACAGCCGAAAAGTACTGCCAGTACATTGATGAAATGCATGAAAAATTGAAAATTATACGCCCATCACTTGTTAATCGGCATGGCCCAATACTTCTCCACGACAACGCTCGCATACGTCGTACAAAACAATTGCGAAATTAAATGAATTAAAATATGAAATTTTGCAGCACCCAACTTATTCACCGGATTTTTCGCCAACCGACTTTCATTTTTTTAAACATTTAGAACAGTTTTTACGGGCTAAACAGTATGAAAATGAAAACAGAAAATGAAGACTGAAAAATTCCATATCAGAGTTTATTGATTCTAAAGATCAGAATTTCTTTAAGACAAGCATCTATGCATTAAAATCTCGTTGGGAAAAGTGTATTGAAACAAATGGAGCATATTTTGATTAAATAAACAGCTTTTGAAAAAAGATACAGTTTTATATATTCACTTAAAAATCCGACATTTCATATGCACCAACCTAATACAATACATTTTCAACGCTTTCGTATAATCTAGCATTATTAATTTTTTAATTATGCTACTATGTAATAATATCATTTCTATTATATTTTGAACGGCATTTATAGTTGTATGAATATCTTCCTTGTTAAATATATCAGAATTACTTGTAAATTGGATAAATTTTTTTCGCTAACTATACTCGCAGAATATATCTTGTTGATCAAACAAGTTGTCTTTCTGTTAATTATTAGGGCATTTCGTTTTTTATAATGTATTGTTTCTCCTTGTTCTTCAAGGAATTTAAACAAAGATAAATGATGCATTATGCGGATCATACATTCATAATCTATGATTTATTTACAAAGCAGTATGTAACATAGAAAAATTCAAATTAATCCTATCGCTATAACTTTCAAAATTTCTATACGTTTCTCTCAACATTGTATTGACGACGGAAAGAGAAGACGTTTTCTTATCAGCCATAGTATATATCATTTTGTTCCAATTCAAGAAACAACACGACGACAAAAAACAATACAGCATATTCGCCCGACTTATGTTGACTGACACAATAATTGGACTATTATAGTGCGTTGAGATTGAAATTAATCATAATTCTGACGATATGCAAAAGGTCGGAATCTCCAACCAAACTGAAAAATATTAAACAAATCCTATAAACAATCCTTATAAATAATTTAATACTTATAATATAGTTCTAGTTCTAGTTGTAAAATCCTGAATTTTGTCATAACCAGAAATACTTTCTGATTGTTAAAGATCAGAGATTTTGGTTTAAATATAGTGCGTTTAATTATATACCCGCGCATTTTATTCATATCAGATCATAATCAAACAAAATTTTTCATGCATTGCTGCGAGAATAGAAGGTTAATTATATACCTGTGACGTAAGAAAATTATTGTAACGGACAAAACTGTAATACATCTGAAAGAAAGTATGCTACCATTATACTTAATAAAAACAGTTCTGTTAACCCTTTCGCTCAGAAAGCGGACCACCAGAATATCACCATTGATCGGGACCTCATGCCGAAAGTGTACACATTATACGTGAGAGTTTTTGACATTTAAAATTACGTTTTATGCCCAAAACAATATCACCTTGATATGTTTTTAAAAAAAGGGAGTATTCCTTAAAACAAGATGATTATAATTTCTTCGTAAACCGTTTTTTAATTACTTCCTTTATGCTGATAAACATCAAAATACTACTACTACTAATTATGTTTAAATATATATCATTTGACAAAATCAGTGTTACACTTGACTGTACGAGATGATTTGACTCTTACTGTTTGCGATAGATCTTGGGATCGTTTGCGTATGTGCACGCGAATTTTCTCATTTAGTCTTGTTGTTGCCATCTTTGACGTGTTTCTTGTCGATTTATGAAGGTTACTTAGAGATTGACTGGGAAGCGAGAAGCTTACTGGGAAGCGAGAATACTTCCATTTATTGTATATCGCTATACAGAAGAAAACAAACTATGACTTAACCGAAAAACAATCTACTTAACGTACAAAATAAAAAATCCTGCTGCCTACATCACTCAACGTATGGACATGAACGCATAGGTGCAACGATCATCCGTGAAAAAAATAGGGCGATCAGCGCATAGGCATTAGTCAATAAAAGCAGGCATGTAAAGCGCGAACAGGCCGCCGCCCTTGAAAAAAATCATCTTTTAAAAAGAATTGCAAATTTGTAACGCAGCAAACAACTAACTTTATTGATTAAGCTCGAAATATATTAATCTAGTATATGTAATGAGTATGAGAGAATAAGTATCATAGGAACTATACTAATAATATGAAATTTGTTAAGTTACATGTTCATGTTAGGATTCGAATTTGATATCTCAATCGCTGGATATGTTGCCATTTCGAGAGCCGGTTTACAGGAATATCTTCTAGAGATTCTTCAGGGCCGTTAGAGGTGTACTTATCAAAAAATGTTCTAGCGTCAGAAATATAAGGTCTCGTGGATCCGAGGACAGTGGAGTAATCGGGCGCGAGTTTAGTTTCGCCTCAATTTGTATTAGAAGTGTCTCTAGTTCCTCCCACTTTAAGTGAACATCTTTTGTAACTTTAAACAAGTGGCGCTTGGTCGCTTTCATTGCCGCTTCCCATAGCCTTCCATGATGTGGAATTCTTGGTGGGATGAAGTGTTACCTGATTTCTTTACTGGCAGTGTGCTTGATGAACTTCTTTTGAGTTTCTTGGGTTTGAAGTAGATCTGTCAATTTTCTTAACTCGTTCGGCTCCCAAGTTAAGGTTATTGTCAGAGAATACCTCCGATGCTCCTTCTTGCTATAAATCGAACGTGTTTAGGAATGCCTCGGATGACAAGTCAGCCGCTAACTCGATATGCATGGCTTTAGTTGCCATACACACAAAAATTACATAATATTTTATTAACTTGGCGTTTCTTCGGGTTCCTTCTGTATGACAGAACGGACCTGCATAATCAACTGTACTTATCAAATGTTCTGAGGGTTCTGTACCCTAGATGGTGGTAAATTTCCTATGACAGTGGACGCGGGTCTCGGGCTGCTTCGAAAACAGACTACGCATTTCCGGACTGTTCGTCGAACTACATTCCGCGCGGAGATGAGTCAATATTTTTGACGTACAGCCGCAAGGGTGGCACCTCCTGCGCATCCGCGTGGAGGTGCCTTTCATGTTCATACCTCACAATTAAATTGGAAAATGGATGATGACCTGGGAGCAATATAGGATACTTTGCCGAGAAGAATTGACTTGATGCTTTGAGACGTTCTCTTTCACTTAAGACTCCCGCTTCATCTACAAATGGATTTAATTTTAATATGCGACTCTCTCTGCTTACGAATCCCTGTTTGACCAATAATTTCAGTTCTTCTGTAAAGTGTTTACCCTATATGAATTTTATCAAGAGCAGGGTTACCTGAGCTTGTTTTTCCTAGATAATAGGCTCAATCGCATCTATGACATTTTTAGCAGATGCTTGTCGATCTTTGACTGCATTTATTGCCCGTATTGTGTTTCTTGAAAACTTGGTGATATATGTGACAACTCGAATGAGCTTAACTTAGAGTATCGTGTAAAAGTCAAAATCTTGGCTAGTTATTGCAGTTGCTACAATAGTCTTTGTTTTTCTTCCAGGCACATTATTGGAACTGGTATTAAGTGAATTTTGTGGTCAGCTTTTCATGTCCTGAATTAACCAGGAAGGTTCTGTCCACCAGATCTTCAACGTTATCAAAGCATTGGGCATAACACCTCTAGACAGAGGGTCCGCCGGATTGTCCTGACTTCTAACATGTCACCAATATTGAACTGGTGTTAGTTGCTGGATTTCCCCTATTCGATTGGCAAATGGGTCATCCATGAGTATCCATGAGCAACTGCTAGATTGAAGTTATGCTAAGACAATAGTTGAGTTTGTCCACAGCCACATTGCATTTATCTTACAGGACAAACAGCTTGAGACTTTGTGCATTAACTGCGCTAATAACAAAGCCGCGCATAATTCCAATCGAGGCAGCGATATGCTTTTCAGGGATGCTACTTTAGATTTGGAGCACAGCAAGTTTACTGAGTGCTCTCCATTGGTGGCGGATGAATCGCAGGTAAATGTACGCTCCGTATGCACATTCACTCGCGTTCGAAAAGCCATGTAGCTCCAAACGTGAATGCTGCATAGACGATACGAGTCTTGGAATGCTTATATCCTTCAACTCTTGTTCGAATTCATACCGCTTCCACTTCGTGTGGCAATTTAATGGAATAGATTCAATCCGATTTGAGTCTCCAGAGTTCCTGCATTATGATTTTAGCTACTACGATTACTGAGCTTAGCAATCCAAGAGGTCAAAACATAATGCTATTCGTGTTAAAATGCTTCTTTTAGTGGGTTTTTTCTAATAATGAAAGATGACCGATGCTAGTAAATTTAAACGAATCCGATGAGTAGTCCCATGTAAGGCCCAAAGCTTTCATTTCTGTACTCTTATCTGTTGATAAACTGAATTCTCGATTAAGGTATCCATTTTGGTCATCATTGGAGAGACGGCTTGTTGGAGGACCATTTCCACAATTCAAATTTTCCCTCATGCAGCAGTTGAATCAATTCGTTTTTTATCCGCGATATTTCTTCTATGGTGTCTGCACCCGAAACAAGATCATCAACGTAGAAGTCTCGTAGTGCGTTCTTGGATGCCACTGGGTACTGTACAGAATGATCCTCCGCTAGTTTCCTTAATGTTCTAATTGCCAGAAATGACGCCAATGAAGTGCCATACGTGACGGTCATTAGTTCGTAGGTCTTTATAGGCTGATCAATCTCGTTTCTCCACACAATGCATTGTAATAAAGTTTGATCTGGCTTAACCAAAACCTATCTGTACATTTTGGTTACATCAACAGTAATTGTTATCCTGAAGCAACGGAATCTTATTAAGAGATCCTCTTGCAGTGTTGAACCCACCATTAAAGCGTCGTTCAGAGAAAGCCCAGTACTAGTTTTGGATGATCCATCGAATACCACTCTAAGTTTCGCTTCATTTTTTACAGCATGATGCGGCAAATAAAATGAGGGAAGGCTTGTGCTCCTTGCTTGCTGATCGCAGATTTCACCTCAATGCGCGATACCCTTCTATACAATCCCTGTACTTGTTGCGCAGATTCGGTTGGGATATTAAGTCTTCCTTCTAAGCTTTGAAACGCCTTATAGCGACTTCACGTGATTCTCCTAAGTTAACCATGATGTCTTGCTTGATAGGCAAATTTACTATATAGTGTCCTTCGTTATTGTGCTTTATTTTTGTTTCGAGGTATAACTCTTCGCACATTCGCTCTTCTTTCGATCTCTGAGGGGCCGCAATATTGTCTTCGACTTCTCAAAATCTATTTAGCAATTGGCTCAGATTATCTGATACAATTGCATGACAATTTATAGTCGACATTGAATTGATGATAACATTTGGAGTACAGTCCGAAATTACGCATCCAAAATGTATATCAATTTGTTTTTTTGTAAAATTGACTGAGTTTTAGACTACTTAATTTGACCTGCACAAAGGGTTGTCCAAAATATCTCCGCGCCAATCAACATATCAATATTGGCCGATATATGGAAATTGGGATCTGCCAACTTTATGTTCTTTGGTATCGTTACATTGTGAATGGGCACCGATTGCTGTGGCAACCGCTGAGTTATTTTTGGTAATACTACATTCTATGTTCTCTTGATAATTACTGAAACGTGACTTAATGTTTACGCTAACGATCTTATTTGCGTAAATTATTCCCTCCATAACTCTAGCCACCGATACGGTAAGTGATTTCTCCTCAAGCTTTAATCGTAACAAATTCTTGATCGTTACAAATTTCATTTGATCCATTATCGAGCAAGGTTCGACACGGGTGAGCTTGATCATTTGCATCATAAACATGAACAACCGCCGTCGAAAGCAATATACTAGAAGAGAGATGACTTAAAATATATTGGGTGGAGGAATTAAACTGTTAGATTGTTTGGAATCTGTTATTGAGATTGAAATTTGCTCTGAGTTACCGATATTAGAAACATGAAGCAAGGTTGTGTTTTTTATTGCACTTGCGATAAGGACTAGATATATTACATACTAGACATATTACATACTAGACATATTACATACTAGACATACATAATCTAGCTTAATGAGGATCTTAAGCAATTGAGGCAAAGATGTGTCTTTTTTATTAGCTTCATCCTTTGTTCTACCGGCAATTTAACAAATTTTTCATAATGATATAATTGATGATCTTCTTTGCATAATGAGCATGTAAAATTACTTGTAGCAATATTTGCGACTGATGGATTTTAAGACTTACTTACTTGGCTGGTACTAGCCCTACTGTTTATCGCTTCTAATACTTAACATCGCCTTGACAGGAATTCGGTGAGTGTTTTTAGATCCGGAAGATTAGCATCTACTGTGGTTGTCTCCCATGCCTTGTTAGTAGCTGCATCCAGCTTGAAGACAATTATATAGATAAGCAAGTCATCCCACGACTCGGCCTTTTTAGCGCCTTTAGCGCCCTTACGCTTGAGTATGGTATCCAGCAATTCGTGCAAGGCTATATGATTTTCCTTGCTAACTACTGCTTCGAAAATGCTTATGTGCCTCTGAACTATCCATTTTTTGTTGTCGAAGTGCTCCTTTATAGCTGCTCATGTTTCGTCGTAATTATCAGTGGTGGTCTCAATGGATTTTTATCACCTCAGCTGCTTTGTCCTTTAAGGATGACCTTAAGTAATGGAATTTCTCTATATAGAGGTCAAACTATTGGAATGAATTAATTTTTCAAAGATATCGTAATACGAATATCAGTCTTCGTAAGATCCAGAAAATATTGGTAAATCTATTTTGGGAAGATGCACGCGGTTTTCTTTGGAATTAGCAATTAATTTCGGAGGGCGGGGCTGCCTGCATTACCGATTGTTCAAATCGTTCAAGCACAGCATCAAATCGTACCATAAAGACAAAATACAAACTTTCAAAATCTTTGCTGCATTTGTTATGCTAGAATAGCCTCTTTGTCGGCATCTGAATCTGCGTTTTCGAAAGTTTCTATTATGGATTGAGTCGCGTCAAACTGTGTCCATAGTTCTGCTAACTTTCGTTTGCGTTCCATAATTTCATGCTTCGATTCCTGCTTAATTCGGAATCCTTTTATAAAAGTTTTTAGGTGTGTGCCTGCTGCTTTTATGTGAGTTCTTTTGTTTTTTGCTTCCGTTAGCGTGAGTGTAGCCATTGCAAATAAAAAGTTAACTCTTATACATATACGATACTATTTTATGACAACACATGAATCTGCTGACTCAAATCCTTTGTTGATGCTTACCGTATGCTACAACTTATGTCTCGATTTCTATAGACAACCACGCGACAGATAATGACACAATATACTTATGATGACTTGAATAATTCTTACTTTGACTAGATTATTACTCAACTTATTATAAATCGACGAATAATCATGTTATGGATTTGAATACGTTTTATCTTTTTCCATTTAATGATAGAATTCCGTGATTTGTAATACCTGCAGCTATTCACAGAATCTGGCTCGAAGAACCATGTTTGCGATAGATCTTGCGAATGTGCACGCGAATTTTCTCATTTAGCTTTGTGACCACCTTTGATGTGTTTCTTCTCGATTTATAAGGGTTACTTAGAGATTAACTAGGAGGCGAGAAGCTTTCTGAATACGTCCATTTATTGTATGTCGCCATACAGAAGAAAACGAACCATGACTTAACCGAAAAACGGTCTACTTAACAAAATAAATACTTACAAAATAAAAAATCTTGCTGCTACATTCAACGCACGGACATGAACGCATAGGCGAGCATCCGTGGAAAAAAAATAGGGCGGTTCATGGACATCGGCATGATAAGAGCAACCATGTAAACATTTATTATAAGGAACACAATAAATTACTTCGCGAATGCTGATGTTACGTCCTACAGACGCCACGATATTTTTTTCTCTTCGCCGCGACTATGGTGGGCGTCTACGAGACCTGAGCAGCGCCTTCTGATAACGGACTGATAGAATTGAAAAAGGGACCGGACAGGCGCCGCGAAAACTCGTAAACGTCAATCTACTCGGAAAGAATAATAAGCTTAATGTAGGCCTGAAAAGAGACAAGATTGCAAAGACATTATAAATGTACGGAAGTCACGCAATAGTAAAAATCTAGGCTTTATCATTCGAGACTGACTAACAACTTTATCTTAAAAAGCGCCATATCGCACTTAAAAAAAATCGTAAACGCATAGAATAACTTTCAACAGGAGCGTTATCTGAAACCAGACTCGCAACTGACAATGATAGCATGGTCACCATCTGCTTATCTAGTCATATTTTCCGCGAGAATAACAGAATTCGTCATCCGTCTCGAAGCAATCTTGGCTTTTTAAGGAAAACCATAAATCACTTTCTGTCAAAACTACTCTATGTACTTTAGATCAACCACGATAAAACATTATAAAAATCGTAAATCTCGCGTGACATTACAACTAACATTAGCATCCTAGACAAAGAGCTCAACACCCTTTTTTCGGGGTATAAATAGAGGTCCCGCGGAAGCACAAAGCGTCAGTACAGAATTTTATACCACTCGGTTCACGTCAGTACAGAATTTAAAACCATCCAATCCGAGTCAGTACAGAACTTTAAACCATTCAGTCCATATTCAGTGGAGTTTGCGCTTAATTACTCTTTATCTCGGACAGTCCGAAAATCGTTAACCCGCGCTAATCACGCCAGTTCGATCCCGTCCGAGTGTGAATTTTTAAAATCGCAACTGAAGTTAGCCATACGCCACGGCTACTGCCCTTCAGACGCTCTTCGCTGACGACGGA
>JAANIC010002215.1:188274-224706 GCA_017607545.1 Acromyrmex charruanus
GTGCACGGTAACCATCTGTTTACCTAGCCATATTTTCCGCGAGGATAACAGAATTCGTCATCTATCTGGAGCAATCTTGCCTCTTTAAAGAAAAACGTAAATTACTTCTTTTCTTCTCGAAACTCCTAACGATGCACTTTAGATTAACAATGATAGGATGCAACTAACCATCCTAGACAAAGGGCACAACACCTTTTTTCGGGGTATGAATAGAGATCCCGCGGAAGCGCAGAGCGTCAGTACAAAAGTCAAACTCACCCGATTCACGTTGGTACAGTTCACGTCAGTGAAGTTCGCGAGTGCATNTACTCGCCTAGAACCTATCCGATATCTTGGGGATAACTAATAAGTAAGTCGCAATTATTTACACTCCACCCCGCGTTTCCTCGCGTGGAAAAGCTCATCTTGCATGAATACTTATACTCGCGTTTCAAAAGAACATACTTCAATTTTTAACTCGTCGGTTCGTAGTGCGTACTATCAAGAAACGCGGACGACCCCCCTATAACCGGAGGAGTAGGCGGAACCGTTCCCCAGGAAACCCAATATCGCGCCGGCACAAGCAACTGTCGAACAATTCACAGAAATTTCCTAGTCACCAACGCAACCGTTGGACCTTATCTCTTCTCCTGTTATCGACCTCGATATCCAAAAAATCCTTGGTTATTCCCCTCCTCCTCTCGAGGAACGATTCCCTCCCCCTCCTCCTCTCGAGCAACGATTCCCTCCACCTCCTCTCGAACAACGATTCCTTTCCCCTCTTCCTCTCGAGCAACGATTCCCTCCCCCTCCTTCTTACGAACAAAGATACCCACTCCCTCTTCCTCCTTCGGATCAACTCCCGCCCCTTCCATTTCGACTAAATTCCGAGCCGATGAACCGGGATCGGATGTTCCGGTTCTACGCCCCCCTCCCACGAAGGGGACAGATTAGTGACCGTATATATCCCCGGAAATCCCGCACCTTACACCGTGTTTTTTAAACACCTCATCCCGATGTGCTCCTGCAATACGTTCCTGGCCGCCCGTACCTGCTAATCCTTTCTCCTCCACACACACACACATACACACACACACACACGCACGCACGCACGCACGCACGCACGCACGCACACACACGTATATACGTTTATTACATACTTTTATACTTTTATTTAAAAGAGGATACCTCGTAGATAAAATTATATCCAAAGTAATAATGTACCAAATCAAATTTTACCTTTGTCTGCTACATTTGCAATATAAACTGCTGTTACGTCCTACAGACACCACGATTCTCTACTTCGGCTCCACGTCGCAACTATGATTGGCGTCTGCGAGACTCAAGTGGAGCTTTCTGATAATGGTTTAACTGAAAAGAGGGACCGGACAAACTCCGCGAAAACTCGTAAACGGCAATCAACCTGAAAGGAATAACAATCTTAATGCAGGCCCAAAAAGTGACAAGATTGCAAAAGACATATAAATGCACCGAAGTCACGCAATAGTAAAAATCCAAGCTTTATCGTCCCAGACTGACCAACAATTTCACCTTAGGAAAACACGTCTCGCTTAAAAAATCATAAAACGCATGAGATAACTTCTCACAGTAGCGTTATTTAAAATCAGACTCGCAACTGACAATGATTGCCGTGCACGCAAAACTAGTTGTGCACGGTAACCATCTGTTTACCTAGCCATATTTTCCGCGAGGATAACAGAATTCGTCATCTATCTGGAGCAATCTTGCCTCAAGAAAAACTTGCCTCAAGTAAATTACTTCTTTTCTTCTCGAAACTCCTAACGATGCACTTTAGATTAACAATGATAGGATGTAACTAACCATTGCATCCTAGACAAAGGGCACAACACCTTTTTTCGGGGTATGAATAGAGGTCCCGCGGAAGCGCAGAGCGTCAGTACAAAAGTCAAACTCACCCGATTCACGTTGGTACAGTTCACGTCAGTGAAGTTCGCGAGTGCATTAAATCATTGTCGGGATTAGCTGCGGTCAGTGCGGAAATCAGCCTACGAGAACCCGTGATAGTTACGCCAGTTAGCGTTTTTTACGCAAGTGCAAAGAGAAAAAGGATAAATTGTGGGCAGCAATCGTCATTGCGATCACCCAGCCATTCGCCACTGCGACTGCCCTTCTGGCGCTCTCCGTGGACAGCGGACTTCCTCATTTATATATCA
Source organism: Acromyrmex charruanus (assembly GCA_017607545.1). Taxonomy (NCBI): domain Eukaryota; kingdom Metazoa; phylum Arthropoda; class Insecta; order Hymenoptera; family Formicidae; genus Acromyrmex; species Acromyrmex charruanus. The sequence goes on from JAANIC010002215.1 coordinate 190,449, forward strand.
ACCGATAGCTACCAGAGATCTCCAGGAAGAGGACCCACCAGCTAATCAGTAAGTCGGCCCTGCCATTCCTTCCGGTTCATCCACACGTTTCCCCGCATGAAAACAAAAATATATACACACTTATACGCGTTTCCAACGAAACATATATATATTTTACCCTTCGGTTATAGTGCACGCTAGTACATCAATTAGAAAACGGGGACGAATCCTTTATCAGGAGGAGTAGGTGGAATTGTCCGCATGGCCAAGCCACAACCGTGCCGCCACAACCGACCGACGACCGTTATCTTGAGGTCTCCTACTCGCCAGTATCAGATCAGACACAACCGTTAGACCTTACCTCTCCCCCTCTCATCGATCCCGCCATCCAAGAAATCTTGAACTATTTCCCTCCTCCTCTCGAGGAACGATTTCCTCTCCCTTTTCTTTTAAATCAGCTCCCAACTCCTTCTCAATCGGATCTCGAGCCGATCGATTGGGATCGGCTATTTAGACTGTATTCGTCCCCCTCCAATGAAGGGGATAGAATAGTTACGATCTACATCCCAGGCAACCACACCCCTTACACCGTCCTGTACAAGCATCTCACCCCGATGTGCTCCTGCACCACTTTCCTCGCCTCCAATACTCAATAACCTTTTCCTTTTCTCATACACACACACACACACACACGCGCGCGCGCACATTTGCATAACTTATTTCTTACTCAACCACATTACACAAAAATCGATTGTAATTACATGTACAAGGATAAGTTTTCTTATTTTTATATAAAAAATATATGTATAAATATCTTATATAACCTTAATTTTCTTTTTTTTATTAATAAATGTAAATCAGTTATATTTTCCTAGCTGCCATTTATTGGAATTACCTCTCGCATTGTTTCCCTTTAAACGTCTGAGAGGTCCAGTCCCGGGTCAAAAGGATTAAGTTCCTTGATCCAAAAAGTAGTACCGACGTTCGCACTGTCCCTCGGAACAGATGTCATAGCGTCCCTTCGGAATGTTGACCCATATTCCGGGACCGAAAAGGTGCGTGCGACTTACAGGCATTCGCCTCTGTATGTATACCTGTGAGATTGAGTCTAGCCATAGTCCTTCCATACTCTCTCCATTCTCTCTCATTGTCTTCTTCATCGAATTTCTAAGGATTTGGACGTAACACTGCAAAATCTAATTGAAATAAATAATTTAATGAGCGTTAAATATATATGCTAACATTATTAACAGTTCGGATACTTACATAAATTTTATTAAACGCATGAGTAAACGTAAATTTAAGATATTGTTATAAAATATCAATTATGTCACATTGTTGCAGTTATCAAAGAACAACCCTGTCCTTTAGGTTTAATGATATTCCGTTATTTTTAACTTCAATATGTGTTAAAATCAATTAATTTTTTAGTTTCAAAGTACAGCATTCATATTAATACATGAACTTAGTAAATAATAAATTAAATTTGAGTCAAATTTAATACATTTTCAAGAGTTATTTAACTACAATATTTTAGTTAAATTAACGACATGAGATAGAAGCAAGGCCGACATATAGAAATTATTAAAAAATAAACTCAAAGTGTTTATAATACAACACTATGAATTTTACATATTGTATTCTTTTATATGTATTTTTAAGATATTTGTACATATCAACACCAATTACAAAACTTTTACCAATAATTTTCAATTCTATATGCCAAAATGCATTGAGCATATTTTACAGAATATTTATTAGCATGATAGTAGAATATAGATGATAGTAAAATTAACATGATGTATGATAGTATGATAGCAGATATTGATAGTATAAAATAATTTTCAAAAACTCACTTTTATTATATAAAATAAACAATAATTTTTAAAATTTTTTCTAGCTTATCCTTATCTGTGGCATTAGAATGTGTGTACAAGTATATAGAGGAATAACACAATTGTTATGTAATGTCCTAATTTTGTACACAATCATTCCATGAAATTTAGATAGGTATTCGAATTTTGAGATCTAGTAAAATTACGCATAAGACAGTTAAAATGTTATATAAAATTTTGTAATTATTTACCTGTTTACGTAAATCCTCATCGAGATTATAATTAGATAATTTGTGAAGAATTGCTACTGTCTCATTTATCTGAAATTATATTGTGGGGGATTCTTAATACCTCACTAGCGCAGCGAGTGTAGAAAGCTTAAGGATTTCGTAGGTAATGAGTTGCCTAGCAGCGTAAAAATAATACAACAAAAATTATAACAACAGATCGATTAAGATATTCATCCTGTACGGTCGTGTTAATTTGTGCTCGTGTAATAAAAATATTTATTATCAATTACAAGAAAAGTCTCGATCATTATTACTTATATCACATCACACGACAAGCGTGGGCTTGTCTAGAGGAACTGACTTATCAATTGAGTCACTTAATCCCACAATATTAACATTAAACGAAGGTTGTAGTAAAACTGAAAACTTTGTGTTCAATGAATAAGATTTTGTCATTTCAAATAAAACTTTGGCATGTGTAATTTCATTGCTGCTTATGTTTATTATTCTAATTATAAATAATTATTAATGCGTTTGATCTAATATAACTATATCTTAAAGTAAACAGTTTGACATACGTAGTTTAACCTGAGAAATAAAATGCTATTCAAAACGAAATTAAAATATGTATTGGGTATGGGAATAAGTTTCCGCCCTTTTTAAATGAAAAAGATGTGTTTATTTAAACAAATCTATATAAGTGAGTTTATTCAAAGTATGCTCCTTCGGAAGCGACAACTTTCTCCCACCTTTCCGGTAATAAACGGATTCCTCGAATGAAAAAATCTGGTTCTTTTGAAACGATCCATTCATCAAGCCATTTTTTGATATCTTCATAAGAATCGTTCTCCAGAAAGGGCCGACTGCATGGATCGGAACAAAATGGAAATCTGAAGGGGCAATGTCTGATGAATACGGCGGGTGGGGCAGAATTTCTCACTTTACTCCTTCCAAGTATTTCTTGACCGGTTTTGCAACGTGTGGCCTAGCGTTGTCATGTAACAGAATCAGCTTGTTGTGCCTATTGTCCCATTCCGGTCGTTTTTCTTTCAAATCTTGGTTTAAACATATCAGTTGTAATCGATAACGATCGCCAGTGATGGTTTCGGACGGTTTAAGCAGCTCATAATATATAATACCTTTTTGATCCCACTAGATGCACAACATAATCTTCGAAGCATGGATATTTCGTTTTGGCGTTGATGGACCTGGTTCACCTGGCATCACCCATGCCTTCAAGCGTTTAGGGTTATCGTAGTAGATCCATTTTTCATCGCCAGTTACGATACGATGTAGAAAACCCTTCCTTTGTTGTCATTGACGAAGCATCTCGCAGATGACCAAACGTCTTTCCATGTCTCTCTCTTTCAATTTGTATGGCACCCAATTTCCTTCTTTTTGCACCATTCCCATTGCGTGTAGACGTTTTCCAACAGTGGATCTATCAACATTTAACTCTTTTGCCAACCTATCGAGCGATAAATACGAATCTTCTTCGAGTAATGCTTGCAATTCTTCAAATTTTTTCGGTGCACCTTCGCGTTCTTTGTCACGCACGTCAAAATCACCACTGTTGAATCCATTCCGAAACCATTCTTTACAACTAGTTTTCGATGGAGCATGCTCACCGTAAATATCTACGAGCAAACGATGCGTTTCCTCAGCACTTTTCTTTAAAATAAAATAATGGAGTAAAACTTCCCGCAAATGTTGCTTTTTTGGAATAAATTCCGACATCTTCAACGCAAAAAGAGTTATTCTTTGTTACGCTTCGAACGAATGCCATCTATTGGGCTCAAAAGTTTGGACACACACCTTTCAAAAACATGTCTTGCCGTTCTATCAAACACACGAGCAATGCTACTAACGACATCTTTCTGCAAAGGGTGGAAACTTATTCCCATATCCAATATATAATTCCATCATAGTATAACGAAATGTCCATATTCTCTGATCATTTCCAAACAAGTGATTAATAGACAGAACGATGAAGCTTTAGAAAAGTACCATATCATTTGTATTAACATTTGTACTTTGAATATTACGTTTAGTTTGTGCGATATAAGGCACAGTTGTAGGTGGACGTGCCTATAAATAAATTATAATTGTTATAATTAATCAAACCGAGAGAGACATACGAAAAGTACTAAGCAAAATATATTTTTAAAATATATTTTTAGAATTTTTAACGCAGAATTCAATATAAACTTATAAATTATAGTGTTATAACATACATATTTCAGATAAAAGAAACGATTTCGAGGGGGACATACTTGTTTAAATATTTTTTGAACATATTATTTGTTACATTGTTTCTTTTTTTGTTTCTGCAAACACCTAAAAAATATTAGGTTGACAAGGATGTATTAAATGTACAGTCCCTACAAAAAGAAAACTGAATTTGGAAGTACGTTTAATATTTGCAAACCAATCAAATTCTATTGCATTTTTATTCATTATTATTGTTATATCAAGGAAATTTAATCCCCCTCCCCCTTCCCCAACTTCTAGTGTGAATTTAATTTTTGAATACATTGAGTTAAAAGAATCAAGAATTTTATTAATAGAATCATACGGGACTGCCATTGCAATATCATCCACATATCTCACATAAAAAGATAATTCAATTTTCAAGCTCCAATGCTTTATTTTCTAAATATTCTAAAACCAAATCTGCCATAATGGGACACAGCAGAGAACCCATGGGAGTGCCGAATGTCTGTAAATGTTGATGTCAAAAATAAAATATGTCGAATCTAGGATCAATTGCACTACTGTAATAAATTCTTTTTTCAGAATTTTGGTTTTTCTGCCAATGTATTTCCATTTTCCCTCCAAACATTTGATGGCCAATTCCACCGGAACACGGTTGATGAACAAGGAACATTTAATGATATCAAAGCATGTTCATCTTCTAAAAATTTTCCATTTAATCGTTTTATTAACATAAAGCTATTGTCAATATGGCTCTGCGGTTTGGAAACATATTGATCAATCAAATCCTGTAGGAACGCAGCTAAAGGATACAAAAGGCTATTCACATATGAGATGATTATTCTAAATTATGATCCTGTTTTGTGAATCTTAGGGAACGCATAAGTTCTCGGTAATGTTCCATCATTGCAATGCAGTTTTTTATGTTTTGTTATCTATGTATCCTTTATTTTCCCACTTTTTTAATGTGTATCTGATTTGCATCTGGATAACACATTGTGACGATTATATATTTTATTGTTTCATTTTATATTCTTTTTGATAACGAAAATGTGCATCTTATATTCGTACCTTTTATAATTGACTTGTGTTTTGAATAACTGTGTTGATTTATGGAGAAGGAGAATGAGTAATAAGTGGAGAAGGAGAAGGAGAATGAGTAATATGAGAAATAAGTAGTCATTGAACTCATTATATTGTCTGATAATAATTATGCTTATTGTACTCTTTGGTTAGTCACTTGGCTAAACAGCGAAGAGACAGAAATTAGGCTTCTCCCAATCAGACAGTAGGGAGGTACTCATCCTCGGTCTTACATAGAGCATAATTTTAACTTTATTCAACGTTTTTCTATCTACACATTTATTATGATGTTATACGAATTGGCTGAAGATGGTTTGAAGGAAACCGAAACGTCCTAAGAAGTCTATATTGGAGAAGTCATTGTTTTTAATGTATTATGTGAATTTTTTAAGATTGTTATATAAATTCTCGCGCTGTGTAACATTCTCATTGTCCGTACATTATTTGATAGTTTTTACAATAAGTTATGTTACAATATGAAATAATTTTTCAATATTTTCTCTCCTATATGTTTAAACATGAATGATCTCAACTACTGTTAAATTATTAATTTGTTTTCTTTTTTATGTTTTAATATTTTAATGTATGAAATACCTAAGAGTCAGGAGTAGACCAAATTGTTATAAGGAGTTATTTTTCGGCAAAGACTGGTTTCCTTCCAGGCGATGCATTTATATCTTTTAATCCTGGCCCGATTAATTGTATCACTACTTCAAATGTTTCCGGATACATTCTGCAAGATATAAAACCGCTGTTTCTTGACAATGCTTTGAATTGATAAATAAAAACTGAATATGTAAAATAAGAATATATACAGATTATTTATTTAGATATTTTAAAACGATCAATTGAGTTGAAAAAATATGTATGGAAATATTCACACTCATCGAAAATGTTTTTTGAATATGCGCCTTGTGTATCCAAGGATAACTCTCTTAACAAAATCTGTTATTTTTTCTTATACAACTGTTTCTCCAAGTGTTTCATCCATTATTAAAATAGAAAATTTATATAAAATTTCTCATTCCTGGTTAGTGCTTAAACTGTCCTCATATTTCTCGTCACTACAATTATCATCAGAACTGCTACTGGATGATTCATTACTGTTATTTTCATTAAAGTCATGAATTAATAATACTGACAGTGCAATTTGTTGTGGTGGAATCTACTTTGATTTTATGCGTTTAACATCGTTCCGTTTCAAAGCGTGTACATGATGAAACAAAACGTAGCTAATGTGCTAAGCATTGGTTATGCAAACGATGCGTGCTATGCGTGAAACGAAACGCAGTCAGTGTTTCCAGATTCAAAACAACTAACAAATTTATATAAAAAATTAGTATTATTCAGCCGACAATAGGTAATTTTTCAAACGTCTTTGAAGCAAATTATAAGTTTAAGGAAAAAATAGATTTTAATACGTAGGCTGCTGGAAAAGTTTCTGTAATCTAATATTTCCAGTGGCGCCAACGTTCTGCTATCATACCCATAAAATTAGACGTTTTTAACCTATAATTCAGTTGACAGTTGTACCCAACCAAGCCAACTAGTTTTGTTTGCATAGTATTTTAAAAGAAGTTATTTTGTGAGAAAGTGGAAATTTCGCGTGAAAATTTTCAGGTAATGATTTTTTACGATTACAAATGTAATCTAACTCCAAAACAATGCATTGATCGACTTCATTTGACTTTTGGGGATGAAGCACCATCCAATAGGACTGTTTATAATTGATTTGCCGAATTCCAGCGTGGATGTACCTTTCTTTGTGACAAATTCCGTGAAGATCGTCCATCTACGTCTGCTGTTGCCACTAATATTGATGCTGTGCGTGAAATGATTGAGCGAGACCGGCATATGACATACCGCGAGATTCAAGGATCCTTAGGCATTGACATGAAAGCAATACATACGATTTTGCATGATCACTTGAGCGTACCGAAACTTGCAGTCGTTGGATCCCACACAATTTGACCGAAGCTCAAAAACAGGCTCGGGTTAAATGAAGCAAAGAAATGCTCAAGAAATTCAACCGAGGTCGGTCAAATTTGGTCTACAACATCGCTACTGGGGACGAAACATGAATCTATTCGTATGAGCCGAAAGTAAACAACAACTGTTTAGGTATTTCAAAATGAACCGAAACCAACAAAAGTTGTTCGTTCACGCAGTGCTGCTAAGCAAATGATTGCTTGTTTCTTCAGTTACCAGACATGTGGCAACCGTGGCTTTAGAGGATCGAAGGACTGTAAATACTGATTGGTATACAACAATTTGTTTGTCAGAAGTCATAAATGAATTGCGTAGAACAAATCGAAATCATCGCACCATCCTTCATCATAACAACGCCAGCTGTCATACAGCACATCAAACCGTTGGTATTTTATCCAGTAAATATATCGAACTGATGACTCATTGTTCACTCATTAATGACTCGTATTCACCTGATTTATCAATGACTTCTTTTTGTTCTCAAACATTAAAAAGAAAATGAGTGGTGAGTGATTTGAGTCGCCTGAAGCAGCTGTTGAAACATTTCGTATACTGATTTCTGAGGTTACAGCCTCAGTGGAAAAAATGCTTTGAAAATTGGTTCGAGCGTATGCAAAAATCGATCTTAAAGGCGAATACTTCGAAAAACAATAAAGCCATTTACCGAATTTTACATGGAATTTTTTTTTCATATTGTTTGCAGAAACTTTTCCAGCTACGTATAGAATAATTTCACAGCCTTATGCTGGAAGATAGATAAAAATTAATTGAAACTCAATTAAATAGCTTAGTCAATTCTTATCTAATAGAATGCTCAGAAATGATATTTGAATATGCAATAGAGTTAGAAACTATTGACAGACGCTATTCTATTGGAACGCCGAGAGTTAATCCATCCTAAAACACTCACGCCTAAAGAATTGTTCAATAACTTAAAAGAAACTCGTTATGTGATAAATAATAAACAATTGCCTGTATTTACCTTTGTTATGTAATTTACCTTTGGAACTCGATCAATTTACTAATTTAATCGATGTTAGTGATATAAATGTACAGTGAGAGCAAAAAGTATTCGTACAAGGAAATTTTTTATAAAAAAAGTTTTATTTATAAAAAATAAACATTAATTAGATAATTTTACAATGAATACATTTTGTTCTAACATAAACAAATAAGCTTCGCATATATTCCTGATTTTAGAAGCTAAAATCTCGTCTGTATGAAATATTCTTTTTGCGCATTCAAACAATATTTAATTTTCGCTTATTTTTCAGATGATATATTTTGTATAATTAATACACATCTTTTTGGTATATATAATTTTAAGAAACATACAGTCTATTTTATTCTGTATGAATAAATTGTTAATTATCCAACTAGAAATGATCGTCAATTAAACATCGAATCGACGTTAAATTGATATTGAAGTCATCGTATTTATATTGATTCAATTCAATGACTCATTTTTCACTGGATAATATTTACTTTTTAAAAATAAAGTTTTTTAAAAAAATATTTTCTCTGTACGAATACTTTTTGTATTACACTCACTGTATTTTATAAGAATCATCGTTTGATTTATGTTGTTGAAATATACTTTAATCAAACAAAACAACTTTATATCATGTAATTCCGTTACCAATCAAACAGAACGAGAGGGACATTTATGCATTCATAAATCTTACTTATTTAGGTATAACTATATTTATTTAGGTCTTAATTCTGATAAACAGCTGTATACTCACTTAACAGAATACGTAGCTAAGTGTAAGAAAATTAATAATGTAATGATCTTGCTATATCAAATTTCAGCGATTTATAATTGCGAATTGTTAAAATCAGCAAAATTAAAGAACATATTAAAAGAATGCGATGTTCGAGTCATTTATAACTGTTTGGTATTAAACGAAAAAAAAAAATTCTTGGTTATACACAGCTCCTCGAGACTCTTCATATTTTATATGTAATGACAATAAGTCGTGACTAACACAATTGTATTCAACCGGACTTATTAGGCTTTCTGCGGATTGTAATACTATTTCTGATAATGCATTGTTACGTAGTCAAACAAGCGCTATAAATACTGACAAAAAAGACTATATTCCTGATATTAAACTTAATACTAGTAAATTATGCGAGGACCTTAAAGTATTAATGTAAATATCTCAGATATCCACTTATTAAATATTGGTAAAACGCCTGATTTAGATATGTATGTATTACGAAGAGCGAGCTCCGCTTTAGACGAAATTTATAAAGAAGCGGAAAAGTTAAGCAAATCATCGTACTCAAACTCTATATCATAAAATTATAGGATAGTTTTATTATAATATATATATTATTGTTTGCTTATACATAGTTTTTTTTACTTTATACATAACTGCGAAATATTCGTTAATAAGTAAATGTATTAATATTCTTAAGTTTTGCTGTGCCAAAAAAAGGGGCGTTCAATATTTTTATAAATGTTTTACTAATAATGCTAGAATTCGTAATTCACAATCATTAAATGACCCGCGACGAGTAGTTACTTTCGCTGCGATACCTACGGAAACTATCGAACTTCCACAAAATTGTCAAACTCAATAACTCGAAAGAAATAGCGAAATACGGTGGTCTCGTTCACGTAATAGCCGACTTTTAATATAGTACTGCTGAGTACATGTAAAATAACTCAACATGTGATGGAATATGGAAGTCAATACATTTATCATTAAGAGTAAAATTATTAACATTAAGATTTATAATAAGACCATTTATATTAAATAACATTACTTTAAATACGGAGCATTTATATGAATATATATAATAGTTCAACATCTCAACATTCAGACCGTAGTGGCGCTCCGTATTTAAAGTAATGTTATTATTAACATTATTAGTGTTATTAAAATTATTAATTTAAGTCTCTAATTTTATTCAATTTAAATTTTCTTTATGTATTAATCCCAAAACATTGTTTTATTTTTAATCCCAAAACATCAGGTCGACCTGATGTCAAAAAGTCGAAACGTATGTTCAATTTTTAGTAATAATAAATGTCAACTTTATTATTTTTATTTGTACTTTTGTAAATATATACTTAGAAGCATTAATAATCAGCTTGGCTTCTTAGCCTTATTATTACAATTTATTTAAACAAATAAGTTTTAGTTTATAGATAAGTATTATGTATAATACGATAAGTGATATGAAAAGTTTTATTTCATACATGAATATTATATGTGATATAAAAAGAAGTGATGTCACAAATTTTAATTAATAAAATAGATACAGTTATATGGGATACATAGAAACCAAAGTTTTATTCTTCATTTATCATTTATTATTATATATTTGTAAATCTATTTTTTTTTTATTAAAAGCAATAAAACAAATATAATATTGTAAACATTAAATAAAGAAAAGTATTCATTTATTAATATAGTCTTGCCATAGGACAGCTCCTTCTCCATTGAAATAATTACCATTCATCCCTAAGTTGTAAGGCAGCATTAGCATGACGATTGCCTCTTTGATTTCTCAAATTTATCATTCCAAGAGCAGGCTCTTGCCGCCATTCTCCTGGATGAAATCTATGTAGCAATTCATCTTCTTCGTCAATAAATTCAGGAGGAGTATACATATGTCTTCCCACTACTTCAGTTCTCAACATGTTATGTAGACAGCAGCAAGCTAATATAATTTTTGATGCGTCATCAGGATCATAACGCATTGCTAATCTAAAAATTTGAAATCTTGCTCCCATGACCCCAAAAGCGTTTTCAGATTTATTACGCGCTCTGAATAATCTATAACAGAAAATAATTTTTAAAAGTAACACATATTTTAGAAAATACATACATATACAAAAAATGAATGCTTAAAACGAACAATAAAAATTTACCAGTAGTTAAAAAATTACCTGTAGTTAAATATCCTTTTATTTTTGTTCCCACATCTTGTGAATAAGGTCAGAACCTTTGTACTTAAAGGAAAACCTTCATCTTCAACGAATACAAATGGAAATTCTTTATCTATTTTAGGCAAAGGTGTTGGTGCAGGAATATTTAAGCTATTATTATCAAGATGAACTTTTAAATTACATTTGTTCCATATGCCTGTATCACTTATTCTGCCATTTGTACCAACATCTACATATATAAATCATATATAAATCTACATATATACATCTACATATATAAATTGTGCATCTACAACAACCAGTAATACAACAGAAAAACTGTTTTTATAATTATAATATAATGATCCTGATCGTAATGGTGGATTCAATTTTAAAAATGTTTGCCATCCATGGCTCCAACACAATTATAGAAATTCCAACAATGACCAAAATCATTAGCCACGACTCTCCATTCATCCTCACATGATGGCATTCTAAGATAGTCTTTATGTAATGCATGAGTAATCGCAGTACATACTTCCTTAATGAAATGGTACTCTGATCAATCCAATATGTGAGACGAAGAGATTCCTGACTTTCCCGTAAAAATAAAACATTCTTTGAAACATTACTTACATTTTCATTACTGATGCACATTTCAAGTTTAAAAAATTTTGAGTTACCTATTGCAAGATGTTGTAGAGTGAGAGACAATCTCTCAGCAGGTGGAATGCTTTGTCTCAAATGTGTAACCTGTTTTTTAATAAAGGGAGTTATTTTTCTAAAAGATCTTCAAATAAAGCGGTATTCATTTAAAGGCATCTACAATACAAGTATTTAGCATATCAAATATATCATAAACAAATTAAAGAAATAAATTTTTAACTGGGTTATGTACCGCTTAAACCTATCTGGATCTTCGAAAAGCAATTCCATAAAAAGATTATGATACATGCCTCTCCTGTTCCTCTTTAAAAGATATGGATTTGTCCATATTTAACGATTGTTTCGATGAATTTCTTTTTCAGCGATTATTAAAAGTAAAAAAGCAGCAATTCTCTTCTGTTTATTTGCACGTGTTATAATACGCGGCATTTCTTAAATTTAATTGCATCTCAACTTATTTGTATAAAGACAATAAACACATTTTATCGTCGAAATTTAGGTTAAATAAGTCAATAAGTATCAAATAATAGACCTTTCTTTTTCTTTTTAATGGTTAATGGCTCCCTAGAGAAAGCGGAGGTAATACGGTCAGGTCATGTCTTATTAGAATACATACAAAAAACGAATCGAAACGCGTCCGCTGCGCTTGAGTGGTTCTTCAGAATTCCAAAAAGAACAGATCTATAACTCATATTATCAATCGCAATGCAAATCGCTATCATATAATGTGATTGGACAATAATCTTTAATCTTTAATCTATAATCTCAATCTCCAACGCGTAGTCTGATTCCGGCCTTATTGTATGTACAAATACGTTAAAAGGGTTATTAAAAATACATTGACAATTCAATTAATTAATGAAAATATGTGAAAAATGCCTCCGAAAATAGAAATATGGACTAAAGAGAAAGAACATACTTTGATACACGAAGTGCAAAAAACCTCCAATATTATGGGATGTGACCTGCAAAGGTTACAAAAGAACCTGAAAAATTATCAGTGGTCTGAAATAGCCAATATATTAGGCCCACCTTTGAATGATAAAAAATAATAGCATATTTTACAGTATTATTGCATTAGACTTAATTATTTCTTGGAGTTCATTTTATGTATTTATTTATTCTCTATAATATGTATTGCATTAAAAACATGGAAATACATAATGGTTAGTATGTATATATGTTAAATTAATATATATTAATATATTAGGTGTAGTAAAAAGAAATCCATTATTTTTCTAATAGATGGCTGTAGTAATCTGTATCTCGCAACGCGATGTAGTGGAAAAAGTCCAGAAGAAATATATAAACCAAAATGGAATTTATATGATAGATTGATGTTCCTTAAGAAAACATACGTCCAAACTGCTAACATATCTAATTGCAAAGTATAGAAAATTCTTCATTTTCTAATACAATAGAATTAATGGAATCGCAGTCTGATTGTAATGTCATCGAAATTATTGATTCTTCACAAAGAAGTGATATGCAGATAAGTGACATTGTAACTTTCGATGATACAGTGCAAGTAAGTTTTACTGTATTTTACTATAGATAGCAAAAACTGTGAATATATAAGTATATTTTACTATAAATGATACTTATATTATTTTATCTTGTATAAACTATGTACAATAAATTTTAATATAAATTCTCTTGTTATTTTACGTTTTTCAGTATGCTAACTCTTTTTCAAGAAAGTAAATATCAATAACAACTCAAATATTTCATTTAAGATTGATGAACATTCTTTACAATCCCAATTATTCTCCATGTAATAGTATGTCTCCATCATCTTCATTAACACCTATTGCTTTTTCTATTAACTGGAAACCGTTGAAACTATCCTTACAACAAGAAGTCATGTACATAAAAAGAGGAGCAAATAAGAGGAAACAAAATTCGTTAATAGAAGAAGCATTTATTGCAATAAAAACGCTAATAGAACAGTCAACTAATTCGTCAACTATTTCTGACAATCATTTAGCTACATTTTTTGGAAATTTTGTGGCGACAAGATTACGTGAAATGGATCCTGAGATGCGTAAACGTTGTGAGAATGGCATTATAAAAATTCTTACAAATTATTAAAATTTTAAAATCTTACGTTATATCATTACAAATATATATTATTTTATAAAAAGTATGATATATACGAGGACCAGTCAATAAGTTCTTAGAAAATCTGTCAGAGGGCACTCGCAGTGTCATGTCACATTACTTTTTGACAAGTAGCATCTTTCAGCTGATTACTGTCAAATTTTCACGAGAATTCATCGCGAGGTTTCATTTCTGTAGACGATTAAAGTGAACAACCTTTTTATTTTTTACAAAATGAAAAAAAAACGAGTTTCATGCAGTGATCAAACATCTACATATGAAAGGATTAACGCCGAAAGAAATCAAAGCCGATTTGGATAATGTTTATAGCATATCTGCACCAGCGTTTGCGACTGTATACAATTGGGTGAATGAATTTAAACGTGTATCCACATGTAATGCACCTCGTTCGGGACGTCCAATTGAGACTACTATGCCAGAAATCATCGATAAAGTCCACGATATTGTTTTGACTGATCGACGAGTGAAAGTGCGCGAGCTTATTGAGGCCACAGGCATATCACATGGCACAGTGATTTCAATTTTGCACGAACAATTGGGTATGAAAAAGCTATCGGCAAGATGGGTGCCGCGTTTGCTCACTGTGGACCATAAGCGCGACCGTGTGATGGTTCCAAAACAATGTTTGGAGATGTTTCAATAATTCAGATATAATTCATTCTGGATTCATTACGACGCATTCTATCGTCGATTCATTACGACACAATTTCTGAATCAAGATGACTCTGATTTCAATCCCTCTCTTTCATTCTTTTTCCCATTTACATCATTGAATGGAAAGAGATAGAAATTGACCGTCTTTCATAATCCCTCTCTTTTATTTTTATTGACCATTTTAACGCAAGGATCGCACAGTCCATTCTCTATGAGCTCATAGAGCGGTATTCATAGTCCATTCTTATTTCAAGACTGTCTTAAGTAATGTTTTAAAACACTAATACGGCCCCTGATTGATTCATGACTTCTTAAGGCGGTTTTGAATATAAGGTCTTGAATAAGATAATATAAGATCTGACTATAAATATCGGTCTATGTTTTTTGAACGTACATAATGTATGTATGCCACAAAAGTGTCTTGTTGCCATAGTGACTAGTCAACAACTTGCTTGAAATAGCAATATCCAAAGGCACGGAAACATTGCTACATTCATATTGTCAATACATTTGTATAAAATGTTATTTGGAATTAAAGTGGTTAACTAGTTTAGAATTTTGCAGAAGTTTGCAGTTCATAAAGCATAAATTAAATTTTAAAGGATTAATAAATCAGCGTTTTGTGACAATATCTCTCTAAAGTAAGGTTTATCTGCATATATATGTATAATATATTTTAATCTTACCGATACATCATGATGGATATGGAGATGAATGCTGAACTCGACGGTGTAAGTAATCATTTATTATTTATATAGAAATATAAATTAAATGCGTTTCAGAAGACACTATTAATGCCATTTATATCATTCTAGCTTTATCGTTTATTAGATGTAAAATAAGGAAATACAGAATGACAAAATAGCGCTAATTTTTCTGAAAACACCTTATTAATAATTTGATAATTTAATAATAACTTATTATTTAATTCTTTATGATATGTTTTCATATGATTAAAGATTTTTCAAATTTATATTAAAAATTCTTTAAGAGCACGAAAGATTTTATACTAATATAATTTCGTTTTATTGAATGTCAACTTTATCGAATTGTTTGTGATTTGGATAAGTGTCATATCGAAATAGCAATGAAATGATGCTACATTTTAGGCTGAAAGTGAAAGCAGTCAACCGTCTTCGGAAGGAAGCTCAGCAAGTAGCACATTTTGTATCTTGGAAAAAGATTATGCAAAGGTAAGATCTTTGAAAAATTAATTGGTTTGCAAGTTATTAACAAATATTGCGCTAGTCATATTTATTCGATCCTATTATAAATTTGTACAGCTTATTTTTTAAATTTTAGTATATGGAAAGTTATATATGTTGAGCTTTTCTCTGCATTAATATTTTGCTGAAAATATCTTACAGTTTTTTGTTTATATCAATACAAATTTATTAAAATTTAAATACCTCTTATTAATTAATTTCATAATAAATAATGTATTTTATTTGATATGTATAAATTTTATTTGAACTATAGAAAAGATTTAACTTTTCATAACAATATCAGTGCAAACTTAATTATCTTGTTAATAGAAACAAACATACGGAAATATACAAAAATATAAATATTTTAACATACTTATTATTTTCTTTGTATCTGTTACACACGTGCGCGCGCGCGCATATATATATGTATATTTGTATTACATCCTATATACAGAGTGTATCAGAGTCGTTGAACCAGATTTTTACCCTATGAGAAAATTATCGACTTCATACCTAATTGGATTATAACATATGCAGTCGATAATTTTCTCATAGCTAAAAAGCTAGTTCAACGTCTCCGATTCACCCTAATATAATACACTGCTCAAAAAAATTATGGCATAGAAAAATTGTGGGCAAAAAATGGCCAACTTTGACTAACGATAACTTTGCAAAAAATTACCGTAGGATAATGTTTTTTTTTTAATTAAAGCTTAAGAGATCTCCACTTTAAGACTCTATGGCTAGATTTTAAGTTTGATGCATCCCTGTCACTGTAACTCTCAAAATATAAGGATGTGTGTTTGTCATATTGAAAATTGCAAAAAATTGACGGAATATATAAACATTGTAAAATTTTTTAGGGGAGTGGCATTTGCAGCCACTTAAAATTTGAATTTTCCCCTTTAATTTAAAAAAAAACGAGTTACTGCGATTTTTTTCGCAGAGTTACAGCACTTTAAAATTGCATTTTGACATATACTATCGACATTACCTGCATTACTGGATATGCATACGACCAGGTTGCTAGATGGATATTTTTTGCATATCGTGTTTCTGCGTGTGTGTAAATTTTGCACATCGTGTTTATACGTATAAATTTCAATAACGCGTGTTGCCTCCGCGTTGCTCGATTACTGCTTGCAATCGATTCCTCATATTGTAAATGCAAGCCCTAATTTCTTCCTGTGGAATGTCCAGATTTGTACTAGATAATGAGTCATAGATTAAGAGATTCAGCAGAATAAGCTGTCAATCTCAGAGACTTATTATAAGCTCTAACAAATCTGTAATGACAATCCAGGAAGAAATTAGATAAATTAATTATAAGGAATCGATTGCAAGCAGTAATCGAGCAATGCGGAAGCATACACTGAAATTTACACGCATAAACACAATGTGTAAAACCGTCTACGATAATTTTTTGCAAAGTTATCGTTAGTCAATGTTAACTAATTTTTACCCACAATTTTTCTATGCCATACTTTTTTTTAGCAATGTGTGTGCGTGCGAGCGTGCGTATGTGTAGTAGTAGTAGTAGTAATAGCAGTAGTAAGGGTGATCCAGAATAATCCAAGTATCTCTGAAAAGACGCATTCCTGATTTAATTTTAAAACGATTTTTCCTTTACGAAAATTTTTATCCAAAGCTTAGTTTTTAAATTATAAAAAGAAATACCCTATCATGGGCAGCGTAGAGGAGACAGGCAGGAACGGCGTTCACAGTTACACGCAGGCGCTTCACGTGCAGGGCGCACACTGATCAAACGCATTCACATGTTTATAAAAACACGTTCGTTATCATCTTTTCTCTCTGTCACTACCTTTTTGTCTTTCACATACATTAAATATGCTAATTTTGTTATAAATTATAAATAATGAAATTAAAATGAATATTGAACTCTTTGAGTATCGGATTGTTTTTTTAATTACACTGATAAAATTGTTAGAGAAATGTTGTAAAATAGTGAAATTAGACAATTATATATGATAAGCATTGAAACTGTTATTGATATACAAATCATACAATTATTTCAGTACGTCGAATTCTAAGAGCGTGTCTTATAATTCGACGTGCTGCAGAAATACTTGTCAGACTTAATTGTATGTCAATAGGCGTTAGAATACTTATCGCATACAATTATTGTCTAATTTCACACTTTTAAGAAAATTTTTTTAACAGTTTTATCTGTGCTATTGTGCTCGTAGTATTTGTTACTTATGGGAAGTCTTATGAGAAACGTGATCACGCTTCTTAGCACTCAAAGAATTATGAATGTTTAGAGAAAACGTAAAGCAAATAAACTTTAAAAGAATTAAATATACACTCGCTTGTAACTAAACAATATAAATATGATACTAGAGTATATGAACAATAGCTAGATTACAGTTGCTAAAACATAATATTTCAAATAACATCAAATAAAGAAAACATATGTTTCGACCAGAACATTCGATCATTATCAATAAGTTTAAACACTTTAAAAACTTATTATTATCTTAATTATAAAAATTGTTATTGCCTTGTAGGTGTTCAATGATTTCCTTTTGCTCTTGCTTCTTGAAACAGACGAAGGAATAAATTTGGATGCATTGTAATAGTGCTCGACACAACTGTTTACTGTAATTCACTTTCATCACTCAATAATTAAATGTCTTCTAAGTATGTATATTACACATTTCCACGATGAAATTCTTTTTTTATAAATTGTGTCGCGTTTCAACATTGATACATTTTGATTACACTCACTTGATAAAACGAAGAATTTATTAATCGATTTATTAGTTAATCACTAACAATCACAAACGATTGATTCAGCGATTAAAAATCACACGAAGAAAGAAACACATATGTAAATCCGTACAACACAGCACGTGTTTACGTGTAGCAAGCAGCTGTTTAACTTTCTTAAGGGGTTAAACCTAGCCGACAGCCAAAAATTTGAAGGTTTTTTGGAAATTTTTTATGACTTCCCTAATTAAGCGATCAATTTGAAATTTTCAGGGCTTATTGTACATATCTTTAAGTGCAAACACGAATTTTTTTATTGATTTTTGATACAAAATGGCCGCTTGGCAGGTTGCAACAAATAGACGTGATTTTTTTAGGCGTCCCGCGGCAAGCAGTAGAAGTGTCCAATCTTCATGTCTGGAACAAAATAAAAAATTTTTTTAAATATAATCTACACTAGTATAGCTACTGAAGTACACAAGATTATTAAGAAATATTGAATTTTGAAAATTTGGTAGCAGTTTAAAAAAACATCGATTTTTTTTTAAACTGCTACCAAATTTTCAAAATTCAATATTTCTTAATAATCTTGTGTACTTCAGTAGCTATACTAGTGTAGATTATAAAAAAATTTTTTATTTTGTTCCAGACATGAAGATTGGATACTTCTACTGCTTGCTGCGGGACGCCTAAAAAAATCACGTCTATTTGTTGCAACTTTCCAAGCGGCCATTTTGTATCAAAAATCAATAAAAAAATTTGTATTTGCACTTAAAGATATGTACAATAAGCCCTGAAAATTTCAAATTGATCGCTTAATTAGGGAAGTCATAAAAAATTCCCAAAAAACCTTCAAATTTTTGGCTGTCGGCTAGGTTTAACCCCTTAATTATGCGTACAGTGAATGGCGCTCAGACGCCGAATAATCAGTGATTAACTAATAAATCGATTAATAAATTTCTCGTTTTATCAAGTGAGTAATTGAAGTGTGTCAATGCTGATACGTGACAATTTATAAAAGAAGAATCTCATCGTGAAAATATGTAACTCGATACTTACATACTTAAGAGATATTTAATACTTGTATAAATAAATAAATAATGAAAAGTACACTGGCAATGAAAGTCAAGCGCAGTAATTGGAGCGGAATAAAATTATCAGTGATTTATTAATCAATAAATAACAAACGTTTCGACATCATTCCAAGCTATCATCAGGAGATACATTGTGATTATTGTCTCAAGCTCCACTTGAAAAGTCATATGTATGTCTCTCACAATAGTTGCAAATTTTGAATCCTGCAACGAGACTATACTCATTTAATATATTTTAAAAGAGACTTAATCAAAAGACTTATCAAAAGGAGCCGAGATTTGTAGTAGAAACCATGATCTGTCGAACATCGACATATAGTATGTTAATGCTGAATTAACAAGCTTGAATACAATATTAAGAAATTTGGCACAAATAACGAAGATACGTGCAAATTAAACGAATGTTAAAGTCAAAGAGATACTCAATACGAAATCGTGGCGGATAGAACCTTATTTATATTTTGTTTATTATTGACGTGTATGCGTGATGTAAGAACTCAGTATCTGACTGTAAGTTAATGCTATTCCTGTCTTTTTATGTACAGCATTTCAGATATTAGTCTTTTGTTTAAAAATTTTTCTGTGCCAATAATTTTTACGTTCTCCCAATTGAATTCGTGGTTGTTATTAATTCTGTGATTACCGATTTGGTCATCGTGTTTCTATTAATGTGATTGCGATGTTCAAAAATTCGGTCTTGAGTTTTTGCATATTTTTCCATATGTAGCATTGCAATCGTTATTCTATTTTATAAACCACGTTCATTCTTTTATTTGTTGAGAGAACGTCTTTGTGTCCTTTTATTAAAGTATCCAAGATTGTTTAAATTAAAAAATGAAAGTTTCATTTTAAGATCGTTCTTTTTTTTAATCTTTTATTAAATCTTTTGAATATTCCTGTGATGTATGTTATAACAAACTAGTTGTATTTATAATGTTATTATTTTTAATTTTATTTTTATTTTTTAAGTTGTTAATCTGATTTTTTATAAGATATTTTAGATTTTTAAGATATTTATAAGATATTTTTTCTATTGTTAATAGTTTTAACAATGAACCGTAAGTTGTGAGTAGTCATTGTTTGTAAGAGTGTACTATAAATTTTAAGTTCTTTTTATGATAATGTGGATATAATAAAAAGGATCTGTCCAGCATGCCTATCTTTGTACCTTTCTTTTGAAAGAGAAGGTATTGAGAGTGAAAATTTAGGTATCTTCCTAAAACAGTTGCTTTTTGATACCGGTCAAACTCGATTATGTTGTTTTTTATGATCTTTAAGTCAAAAAAATTCAACTCATTTCTCCCAAACTGAATGATGAATTGCAGCCTGGAATGAAACGAGTTAAAAATATTTAAAATTTCTTGAGTTTTATCTCGCAGGGTTGCTGTTGCAATGTCGTCGATGTACCGGAGATAAAAAGGTAATAAAATATCAAAACTCTTAAGAGCCCTCGCTTCCAAGTCACATAGTATTAGATTCGCAATTACCGAAGATAAAGGAGAGCCATGGACGTTCCAACATGGACGTTGTTTGTTTATAGATGTGTTATTGAAAGCAGAGTTTAAGATTAAAGAACGGCTTTTAACAATACATTTTTTTTGGTATGCTCGTGTGTTGTGAAATAAAATGTCGGCAAAAATACTTTCAATGACTAAATCTATTGAAATATTAATAAGTAAAGAGATAACGTCAAGAGAAATTAAAAGAAAATTATTGTCAAGTAAGTTTGTCATGTAAGTTGGATAATTTTTCAACTATCTGGAAATCATTGTCAATATGATTTAAAGATTTAAGAATAATAAGATTGGAAACAAGACCATTTATGTTAAATAACATTACTTTGAATACAAAGCGCCACTACGATACGCCACAGAAATAATAAAATTTGGGGGGATTATTAATAATTCAGATTGATTGCGTTGAAAGTCCGACAACCATCGGCGCGCAATTATTATTTCTGAAATTAATTCATTTATATGAATATATAATATATATTAGTTCAACATCTCAATACTCAAATCGTAGTGGCGCTTTGTATTCAAAGTAATGTTATTTAACATAAACGGTCTTGTTTCCAATCTTATTGTTTATACACGCGCGCTTACAATGAGTAATTCTCTATACATATCGGTTATTGCAAAGAATATTGCTAAGGTCTCGGTAGTCTAAAGGCTCAGGACGCTCACATGGAATACAAGAGATCCGGGTTCGACTCCCGGCCGAGGCAATATTTTTCATAATAAGTTTATTACAGTTTATTAAGATTAAATTGGGAAAATTTGGGGGGATTATTAATAATTCAGATTGATTGCGTTGAAAGTCCGATAATCATATTGGCACGCAATTATTACTTCTGAAATTAATTCATTATATGAAATTAATTCATTATATGAATATATGAATATATATTAGTTCAACATCTCAATATTCAGATAGTGGCGCTTTGTATTCAAAGTAATGTGATTTAGGAATACTTTTTGAGATTATATTGTGTAAAAACAGAACTAAATTCTATACATATTTGATTACAAAAAATTATAATCGAATTACAAATAATTAAATATTACATAATAGACGTTTCGGCCTTACATTAGGCCATCTTCAGTATATAAGAATTTCGTAAATTTTTTCGCGCAATGGACGACTAATATAAGTTTTATTTTCTTATAACATGTCTAATTGTAACGTAAGAACGCTCGTTATCTAAAAATTGTTTTTTATTTTTCCATATATTGATGTTAGTCCAAAGAGTTTCGAGTTATATCCAAAGGAAATCTTTTATTACACATTTTCCGATAGTCCAAACGTTTGTATTTAGTTATTACTTGAACGCAAAATTTCTAGATTTTAATGATCACAATATTTCTTGATTAATTAAATGTTTGCAATTCGTGTTTCGAATTATAAAGTATAGAAAATTAGTACCTGTGTTATAGTCAATTATGTGGATTAATATTAAAAGTGGATGACTTTTTGTAATAAAGTACGTTAAGATGTTCTGCCAAATTCTCATCATGATACACAGCTTTATATATCCAACATGTATCGAAAGAAAGAGTAAAATGGTATTATGTAGGGGGAGTTATACTAAGCAAAGGAAAGTATGTCTCTGGTAATTTTTCCATATCACTCTGCTTCAATTTGTTTTTTAATAAATATCATTTCCGACATGATTATTTTTTGAAAAAACGGTTTTATATCTAACACCTAAATATTGTTCCAATTTATTTATATGACCACATTTAATCTGATGCAATGATAATACAGTGAGAGAATCTTTTTATATTAGCTTTATGTTCTTTAATTCGCGTTTTTGCTTTTCTTTTTGTTTGACCAACATAAGAAGAGTCGCAATCAAGACAGCTTATTTTGTATACTACATCACATTGTTCCATTTTTTCTAATTTATACTTACCTAATTTTATGAAACGATTCAAAGTATTTATAGGTTTATACGCTATTTTAAAATTATTTTTTTCCGCTATAATATTAAATTGGTCCGAGATTGTATTCATACATAGTATTGTGAAATGTTTTTTTTTATTATGATCGATGGAATCATTATTATTAACAATATTATTTTTATATAAATTCTTTCCACTCGCTAATTTTTTAATTCTATTATTAATTGTAGAAAAAATTATGTCAAGAGGATAACCATTAATTAGAAGAATGTTTATCATGGATTCAATGTTTTTTTTGTGATATTCAAGATGTGAGAGAAAAAGAATTCTATCAAACTGACCAATTATTACTCCTCTTTTATGTTGAAGTGGAGGGTTCGATTTATAGCTTAGATATCTTCCTGAGTTCGTGGATTTTTTATACATATATCAAATTTGATACAACCATCATCCAATATCACTCTAACATCAAAGAAATTTATGGAATTGTCATCTCCATGCTCAACTGTGAATCTCAATCTATCATGGTAAGAATTGAAATTATCAAGTATCTCATTGATCTGATTGTTCGGAACAGCTAATAAAATATCATCCACATATCGATAGTAAATTGAAATATTGATATTAATGTTGGAAAAAATTATATCTTCCAAATCTTGAATTACTAAATTCGTTAAGATTGATGACAATGGAGACCCCATACCAAAGATTTGTTTGAAAAATTAATTTATTATTTGAAAAATTTGAAATAAGTTGAATTGATAATCAAGGAAATAGCGTTAAGAAATTCTTTTTTAGAAATGCCTGCATTTTTTGATATGTATGTCTCCATCTTTTTTCAATACTTTTTGTGACTAACTCTGTAGGTTAACTCTGTAATATAGACATCAGACATTATATATAGATATAATGTCAAAGGCGACCAAGTTGTAATTTGATTTTAATGCAATCGTTTAAATTATTGACCAATTCAAAACTATTTTTTATGTAGCCAAATTCTTCTTTTATACTTTTATCAATAATTTCTTTTAAGAAAGTCGTAAGAAAATATTGGGAACAATTAATACAACTAACAATTATTCTTAGTGGACCTTCTTTGTGGATCTTTGGTATCCCATAGAATCTCGGCACTGTACTATCCAAAATATTTAATTTATTATGCACATATTGATTCATGTATCCTTCTTTCTTCCACTTAGTCAATAGTTTGTGTGTTTGTTTTGTCATTATATTTGTGAGATCTTTGTTAATACTTATATATGTGTTGTTTTCAGATAAAATTTCATTCATTTTCTTATTATTGTTGTATTTCTTATAATCTGTTGAGTTCATTATTACAGTCGAATTCCCCTTATTTGCTCGTATAATTAAAATATCTGGATGTTCCGACATAAATTGTTTTTGTTGTGTTACTGTCTTTATTCCTTCTTTTAATGCATTGTTCTCTCTCTGTATTATTCACATGATTATTAAATTCAGTTTTATTTAGAATTTGAATTGAGTCATTTCTTATAGAATTTTTAATATTAATATCTAATATATTAATGTTGTTTTCAATGTGTTTTACAAATTCTATGATTATTTTCTCATTATTGATAGTTTTATTTGGTAAGTTAAATTTTTGTCCTAGTTGCAATACTGCTTTAACATTTTCTGGTATTTCAAAATTGTTGAGATTGACTATCCATTCGTTATTAATATTATCTAATTTAAGATTATCATTTAATTATATAAGTTAAAATTAAGTGGACTTATATTACAGTGTGATACACTGATTTGAGCTGTTAATAGCCTGCATAGAAATTTTTTTAATATTTGAAGGAATAAATTTTGAGTTAATATTAATATATTTCGACCATAATAAATTGAACTCTATAGATTTTATTTTTTATTTTTTTTTTGTTGAGCTGTAATTGTTCGCAAGTTTTGTAATTTTTTGTTTATCCTAAAACTCTTTTTCAACCATAATTTATTGAAATTAAGTACCTGTCGACTAAGAAATGAAAGAGACACATGTTTAGGCAACGAACCGAAAATTAATCTATGATGCTTAAAAAGTTCGTTTTTTGTGTAAGATAGCAATTTGTACGCATCTTGTAATTCTAATTTTATAGTTTTACAAATGAAATTATGTTTTCTATTCATTTTATACCGATGAGCATTTTATCCGATGAGCATATATTTATGCACAAATGCATATTAGGTATATTTATAACGAATACTTCCTTGTAGATGTTTCGGAATTAATTTTTCTTTTAGACATGTTTTCAAGAAATAAATTTTAAGTCTTTACTTTTAAGTCTCTACATTTATATTTTGTCTTAATTAATTTGATACATTATTTTAGTAGGAGACATACTTTAATGCTAAAATATATGATAAAAACTGAATGAGAAAAATATATGATAAAAAAAGAAAAAATGAAAAAAATCTGATAAAAACCAAAAACGGTAATGTTGAACGCATGTTTATGCGTTATAATAAACAATAAATGTCAATACGTGGTCAAAATTTAAAAACGAAAAGATAAAGAACATACACGAACGTAAGATATCGTTAGCGAGTAATTATATTAACACAGGTACTAATTTTCTATATTTTATAACTCGAAACACGAATTGCAAACATTTAATTAATCAAGAAATATTGCACTGAGAAAAAAAATATCAGTAACTATAAAAGTATAGTAAAATAGCAAGAAAAAAATAGGGAAAGTTATAGGGAAAAAAGTCTCATAGTTAATTGAAATACAGAAATATATTGGAATAATTGAACAATATATTTGACTATTTAATAGAGCGAATAGTTAAGTGGCAAACTATATTCTTATCATTATTAGTACTACACTAAGAATCGTTGCCGCAACTATAAAAGTATAGTGAAATAGCACCTCAGCTTTTCAGAATTAGTTGTGGGAAGAAAAATACCATAGTTGATGGAAATGCAGATATTGGCAAAATAGTACAATATAATTAAATTATATTTGTAAACAGTTTTGCGATTATTGTCAATCATATTATAAAGAAAAGTACACAAACCAAACATCCCCCTCAAACCGATTGTCAGCGCCATATATAACTTATCCCGCTTCTTAGTACAAACACTACAACCCCTCACTAGAAAATCCGAATCACATAACTAACTCAACGGACTTTATACAAAAGATCCAAAAAATCCGACTACGTCTCACAGACCTGCTTGTAAGTTTCAACGTAGAATCTCTTTTCATACAAGTCCCAATAAAAGACATATTAAACATAATAAAGGTCTCACATAAAGTCCCCTCCGATTTCATCCCGCTAATAGAGCACTGCTTAACAATCACTTACTTCTCTTATAACAATCAATTTTATGAACAAACTTCAGGAGCGGCAATGGGCTCTCCTATTTCTCCTGTAATCGCCAACATCTTCATGGAGTATTTTGAAAAAGAGGCCCTCAGAAAAATACTCAAAAAACCAGAGAAGTTTGGTTCCGTTATGTAGACGACACATTCGTGATATGAAGACATGGCAGAGCCGAACTCCGTAAATTCTTTATTTCCCTCAACAATCAACATCCAAATATCAACTTCACTATAGACATAGACGAAAACGGAATACTCCCCTTCCTAGATGTTCTTGTCTCTAAGAAAGCTGGCGATACCTTAGGTCATCAAATGTACAGAAAACCAACACACACAGATAGATGCCGAGTCGCACCACCACCCAGCACAAAAACAGTCTGCAATCAATAGTGCTTTCACCATCTCTGACAAAGAACATCTACAGACAGAACTCAATCACTTAAAATTAGCCTTACAGAAAAACGGACACAACAAAAAAGACAATAAAAATAATAAACATGCAAACAAGACAACGGTCTCACACACGGACACACAACCAGACGAAAGGATCCATTCTCTCATATATCAAAGGAATAACAAATCGGATTAGCAGGATATTAAACAAACAGAATATCCGAATCTTTAAATCACCCAAAAAGATAGCACAAATCTTAAGAAATTTTAAAGATCAAACACCTCCACTCAGCTCCGTAGAAGTATACAAAATACCTTGTTCCTGCAGGCAAATATATTGGAGAAACTGGGAGAATGGTCAACCTACGGATAAAAGAACACCAACGTGATGTTAAAGGGCTAAAATACGTCAATCAGCATTATTAGAACATAATCTCGAAACAGGACATCAAATACTGACAAAACGATCACAATAGCCAACATTACATCATACTTTCCAAAAAAATATAGAGAAGCCATAGAGATACAAAAATACCCTAACAATTTAAATAGAGATAATGGCTACAACATAAATAAAATATAGAAAAAATTCTGCTGGTTATTGAAGACCAATTTTCTTCACCTCTCACACATAATTCTCTTCTTTCCTCCCACTACTCCAACAAATAGTGTAATATAAAAGAAACGGCTCAATATCAAGCTGCCCCTCGCCCTGATGAAGTAGACTGCAAGGTTCACGAAACGTTAGCATTCCAAGAATGGATTAGGAAACCCGCGAAACGCATAATCTTTATATAGAAAGTACCCGTGGAAACCTCAAGAATATTGTCAATAATATTGTTGCTACAACTATATTTTTGTAGTTATTATTACAATAATTATTTTTATTTTTAAGATACAATTTTTATTTCTTTATTATATCAATATGTACAATTTATTTATATATTTGTTACAATACAATATATTTAATTGCAATTACGCATCGGATATTTGAAAAAACGAAAAATGGGTTATCAACAAGATTTGAACCTAAGAAGTTACCCTCTAGGGTGATAACCTACGCTAACGCTGAGCTAATTGCACGCTTGGATGCTTGATGTATTCAATTGTTATTACTCCCGTTTCCATCATGTCTCGCGCGAATCAAACAAGATTTTTCACAAGAGTGCATTAAAATCTGTTTACCTAAATAATTTTACAAATTATTCATATCGTATGTAATACAAGAATAAATTGTATGTAATTAATAATAGTTATGGCAACCATTCAACTTTAGTTAAAACGACTTTAAAGTAGTAAAATGCTATAGTTAATGCTATTCTTCCCATAAAGTACAACTTTTACCTATTAGTTATCGTAATCATTCAACTTTAGTAGCAGTAACTTTTAAAATCGCTAATTGTACCTCCATTTAAAACAACTATAAAATTCAATATTATTGAATTCAATATTAACCATAATATAGTTCACTCAGTCAATTATATTAGTCCTATATATAAAACTTGGATCGTTGTCAAATTCATAGTTGGTGTACTGACTATGAAATTTTCTCCTAGTGCGCTTTGATAATATTTTAATTCTTTCTCCACTGGGAGAAAAATGTTTGGCATTTTTACTATAATTATATTATATATTATTATAATTACGATTATCACCGCTACGATAGTAATAATAGTAACTATGTGTTTAGTTCTAGCAACAAATGTATATAGTTGGTCATTTCATCTAAAATGATGCGTCTTTACAAGAGAAATCCGCTTGAGTAATTTTTTTCATGCAAACGTTTGCGGCTGCAGTTTATGTGGATATACCCTAAATCGCACATGAAATACATAACACAGTGAGAAAAAAAAATGGTTGGAATAACCATAATTTAACTATAATAGTCATTTATAGTCATTTTTTGGGACAACCATAAATTTATAATTGTTTTGACTGTATAAATTATAATAACCTGAACACTAAATTATGATCATAATATGTACTACATTGTATGATCTTACACATTTGCATATAGTAAATTATACTATTATATATACATAAAATGTAACAATAAACACAATTAAAAATACTGCACAGTAGAATCATACACCTATTACTACCAAGATTTGGAAATCGATAGCAAAGTTAGATGGTTATTACGAAATCATATAACAAATATAACTGAATTATTAGTTGTTTTAAACGAAATAATTTAGTAATTGTGACCAAACAATCCCTTTTATGTAATAAAAAAATGTATACGGTTATATCTTAACGAAAAAAATAATTTTTTTGTTATTATTACTTTTTATTTTTCCATTTCAATTTATTATTTATTATTTTGCATACCTATATTCTATCTTATTAACTACAATTAATTATTAAAAAACGCATCGCATCGTCAGTAAGATTTGAACCTATGATCTCTAGAATGGTAGCCTAATATACATTTACGATAAGCTAATCGCACGCTTGTGATCGAGACATTGTCAACATTACTTATACTTCCTACTGTAACCATTCTTAATTTTTTGCCTTTGCTGCCAGTTTAATACGGGCATGTTTCGTCTCGCTGCGATCTGAGTGTTGCGTGTTTTATTTTTGAGTATGTGACCGGCTTTGACTGTGATATAATTCTTATTTCTGTAGTTTTTTTTTAAGGTAAATGTTAAATTATTGTATTATTTACATAAATATGATTAAATATACTATTGCTACACGGAAAAAAATATTTGGTTGAATTAACTTGAATTGTGGTGGAAAATGAGCAATCTAGAATTCTAGTTAAGTTTACTAGAAACTTTCTTTTAATTTAGATTAATAGATGGTTAGATTATGGTTATTTCAAATAGAATTCTGGTAGATTGGGAATTGATTATTACAACTAGAATTCTAGTAGATTTTGAAATTGATTATTTTAACCAAATTCTAATAGATTTAACCAGAAATCTAGTAAACTTAATTAGATTTCTAGATCTCGTTTATTTTCCACCACAATTTCAGTTAATTCAACCAAATTGTTTTTTCCGTGTGCAGTATTGTCAAATATTTAGTGCAAATAATTACTTTTACAATTATTTTCTTTTTATAATACGTATAGTAAATTTGACCAATTAAATTTGTAATTAGAAGTACAATTAAATGTGCTATTAATATAGTTACACTATTTGAAAATGACTGCAGATTTTTCCATTTTTAAAAATATATTTTTTATATATTGTTACAACATGTAAATAGTAAGCAAATGTTTAAAAAATAGTTATATTCATTATAATTATGATTGCAATTATCACATAAAAATGGTTATTTTATTTATCATACGTATTTTTATATTTTTCTATATTTATATTTGAAATTATCACAATTTATAGTACAAAGGTTATTGTTACTAACTTATGGCAATAATAACTATAAAAGTGATGCTCCTAACCACAATTATTTTACCATGCAATTATAGTCACAAATACGATATACTTTTCTCTCAGTGTATAAGCATAACATAAGACTGATAAATCAATTTTAAACCAAGCATCCAATACTAAGTCACCATATTGATTTACATGAGATGCTCATTGCTTAGCGGTCTTATGTTATGCTTATGCCGTTGTGCATTTCACGTGAGACAAATTTAACTGTTATTCTTTCTATAATACTTGTACATCTTTATCTATTAGTTATCGTAACCATTCAACTGTAGTAGCAGTAACTTTATAAAGTTGAAATGCTATAATTAATATTATTCTTCGCACGAAATTTGTGCAATCTTTACCTATTAGTTGTCATAACCATTCAACTTTAGCAGCAACTTAAAAATAGTAAATTATTATCCTTAATTGAATCAACTATAGAATTATTATTGGATTAACTATAATATAATTAACTTAGCTATATATATATTAGTTCTATATACAAAACTTGTATAGTTATCACCTTTATAGTTATCATAACTATGAATTTTTCTCTCAGTATATAATTTAAACTATAATGTAGTTGTTATAGTTTAAAAGCATAGTTTAATTTCTCAGAATCAAATAATTACAGTAACTATATTTTTTATTTCAATAAAATTATTTTATTGCATCAACAAAAGACTTTGCTTGCACATATCCAAACAAGAAATTTATCGATTCAATTAAATAGGATTCTTAGATACATCTTTAATTATGTTAGCTGAGGTTTTAAAAATATGTACACCAAAACAGTTTTAGTTTTTAAATATTTGTTTATTTATATAACAAACATATCGAAATTATAAAGCAAATCTTTGGTATACAATGAGGTAAGATAAATCCATATAATATACAGTGCGTTTCATTTTAATCGCCCCAGGAAAATATCTTGAAAAATATAGAAGATATAAAAAAATATTTCATAGAAAAGTTTTGTGACTTCGAGGGGGACATAAGATGGTATTATTGGTTTGACATAGATAGCATTGTCAAAGTCAGGACAAGGTCACTTTGAATTTTTTAAGTGGAACTCTCAATTTTTCATTGCATATTTTTGTAACTTATCTCGGGAGTTTTCCAAAACGCTATAATTAAGTTCATTTTCATTAAGTATTTTGCGAGTTATAAGGTTTGAAAGTAACAGTACCGTCGACATTAGCATTACCCAAGATGTCCGACCGCTAAAATCTCTTAAACGTTATTTAGCATCGTGTCCTGAATAATATTTGTAAGATCAAGATTATTGGAGATTGTTTCTCTTATTTTCATTTTTGCACTGAAAATTCATTTTAGAGTTATGAAAACAATTTGTCTAAGTAATACAACTTCCAAACTTTATTTCTTCGTGGAATTAAATCTTCAAAAATTAAACAAGCATTAAAATAAAATATTTCATTTCAGCAGCAGACATTTTCAAATATTTATTTTGTAATTGTAAAAAAGTAATAAGTGGTGGTTTATTATTTTCGTGAGGATATTTAAAATGTTTTAATTTAAAATTGAAAGAATCTAATTCACTTATTTTATCAGCAATAAGCTTACGTAATATTAAATTCATGACATAATTACAAATGCCTTCAAATAAGTCATGCATGATATCCACACAAAAATTTTCTGTAACATGAAAATTTAATACGTTATTCCAAAGAATCTAGATTCTTCTGCTATTCCTGTTTGATGATAATTATTTTTTTTAATATCGGAATTGTAATTTTCTTTATTGCGCAATATAGAGTCATCTTCTATAATCATCATAATTGAATTCTTTTTTTTAACTTTTTTAACTTTACAAAATCTACAAAAGTAATCAGCATTGAAGCTCTTTGTAAAACCAATTATAGAATTAAGTCCCAAATTATCACCATTTATTAAGCGGTAATACGCAAGCTTGAAAAAGACATGAACATTTTATCCGTTAATGTTAATTTTAATTCCTTCGGTTGCCAAATTATTTAATTGCTCAATAATATTTTTGTATACTACTTTTGATGTAAAATTATTGACATCACTAGAATGCGTAATTTGAAGAAGAAATATGTTATTCAACTTTGATCTAAATTCCGACGGTAAACAAAGTAACGAAATATATAATCCTGACATATTATAAATAATAGCATGTGAACCTAAAGGATTCCCACATTCGAAATCATCTTGATATAAAAGTAGAGGTAAACAAAATTTGTTTAATTGTCGTTCTGGATTTCTAAAATTGAGTTTATACAATATTTGATATATTGTGCGAGTCGCAATTTAACTTTGTTATATATATTGTCATTGTTTTAGCAAACACATTACGAGTTTCGAAAAATTTTTTTAAAACCAAAGCAATTGGAATAACAGAACCATTACATTTTACAGGCTTAATAATATTTGAATTTGATTTTTATGGATATCCAAAAGTTACAATTTTGGGGTCTATAAGATAATGTCCTTTACATAATTCTTGAAGACATTTGTACAGTATTTACTTGAAAAAAGTTTGATTGAAGATAATCAAATTGTTCTTGGATTTTATCCATAGTAGGATTATTACTAGATTTTATAATTTCTTTTAGAGAATTCATAAAATGACCATTTAATATATCATTAAAAATCGTTAATATTCGTGTTGCCTGATTACGACTTAATTTTGGATCACCATAAAGATTAGACGCAGTTTTCAAAGCAGTTTCAAAATATAATTTCTCATCTGTTTCAGTTATATTTTCATTTTGTGAAATATTTTGTGAAATATTTTCAAATAGTCGTAAATTGTTCATTTTCATCAAGTGCGATACTCAAATTAATTTTTAGAGTAAAGTCGTCGCTTTCATTTTTACTTTCTTCAATTATTGATTTATTGTGACACTTTCTCAAATTATTTCGAAGAGAATTTATATTATTGAACGTCCAGTTACATGAACTTTCAATACAAGAAAAATTAATGTCACTTACTTTATGTATATATTCCATGTGATACTGTGTGATTAAGTTATCTTTAATTATTTTTAAACATAGAATATAATGGACCTCCATTATATATACAGGGTGCGTCACCAAAATCCGGACAAATTTCAATTTAAATTTTCCACTATATTGTGCCTCCGCCAGAGGTTGTTGTTGACGTCCGAGAAAGCTTCTAATAAACAGTCATATTCTCAAAATGACCGCGATGTTCAAACCAAGTGCGGAGTATAATCGAAGAGCCGCGATCATCCAAGGCCTTCGCGCTGGGCGCTCAGCAACGGAAATAATTCGGTTCTTTGGATACCCGAGATCAACCGTTTATGACGTTGTGGCAAAATATACTCAAGCGGCGACGAAACGCTCCTTTCCCCTCCCTAAGCGCCGCCGCCGCCGCCGCTCGAGTGTAGTCCGTCCTACGAATTCGCGCGGCGCGGCTTAACCGCCGCATATTGGCTTAGATGTTTCCTTTTTCAACTTCATGTGATGCTGCAGTCTCTGTAGTCTCAGAATAAACTTCCATCTGCAGCTAAAAATAAAAATTTTATTGTAAAAATGCGAAAACAAAAATTATAGTAATATAAATTTTAAAAATACAAAATACAACATAAAATTATTGTACATTTTTTTTTACAAAAGCCTAACAACACAATTAAATATTATTATTAAGATAAATTTATAGATGAATAATTTATAAATTTGTATTTGTAAGTGCTTTAATTAATAGATATTGTTATGTGATTTAATAACTCAGTTGACAAAATATTAGGAGCGAAGGCTGAAGTTAATCAAGGTCGATATTACAGGTTTTTATTTCCAATGTATAAGATGCTTACGCCCTCTGAGTTAATATGATCATGCAGGAAATTCGATCGATTAATTATCGATATTTTTATTCCGTTTCCTACATTACCATCTTAGCAGGGACGTGTATTAGGGTCGGTTCCACAAATGTAAAATTTATTTTGGAAAATTTCCCAATTTTAGAATTGAGAAAAAAATAAACCGTAATTGAAGTTAATCTTATATTTGTAGAATCGGACTTTAGAAATACA
>JAANIC010002233.1:2103-42245 GCA_017607545.1 Acromyrmex charruanus
GTGCGTGTTAATAAAACTGCGTTGAAACACCTCTTCGACAATCTCGATGAGGCTGTGGAAGAAGAAGAAGAAGAGGACTAGAAGAAGAAGAATTCAGCGGAGGATGAGGAGGAGGAGGAAAAGGAGGAGGAGGAGGAGAAGGCGGTGGAGGAAGAAGAAGAGGAAGAGGAAGAGAGGATGAGGAAAAGGAGGAGGAAGAAGAGGAGGAAGAAGAGGAGGAAGAAGAGAAGGAGGAGGAGAAGGCGGTGGAGGAAGAAAAAGAGGAAGAGGAAGAGGACTAACAATTTCAGCGGAGGATGAGGAGGAGAAGGACGGAGAGGGAGAGGGTGTGGAGAAGGTAAGAATATTATTTTTTTTTATTATATAGTTTTGAGACGGCGGCGGAGGCGCTGACGCCTACGGCGGGGGGTAGGGTGACGGCAATGGCGGCAACGTCTGCGACGATGGGGTGTTGGGTGACGGCGGTCCCAATAATACGTGACACCACAACATGGCGATACGTATCATCATATCAGTAAACACCGATAGCGCCGGGACTTCCCGCGCCTCCCCCCTCCCTTCCCCGCGCCTACCAGTACTCCCCGCGCCTTCTCCCCCGCGCCTATGAGTATCCCCGCGCCCCGCGCTCCCCTCAGAGGACCTGGGTTAGAACCGCCACTGTTATACTACTCAAAGAAAAAATAAGTTCCCTGATGAAGAGATCAGGACATAAAATATTCGCGGAAATCTGCGGCGCTTCAATTTCCACTCGGTGAAAATAGACGTATCGTGCATCGTAAACAACGTTGGGCGGTCAAAAGAAAATTATCGAGAAGTATCACAGGGAAGAAGAGCAAATAAGTGATGAAGAAGAAAAAGAAAATTCGTGTTGAAGGAAGAAAAACCAAAAACCATCCAATAAGAAACATTGAGTCAAGAAACGCGACGTATCCGACATATTTTCTTAATTGAAATAGGATTAATGAGATAAGAATTCGTGATTGAAGAAAAAGCATGTCCTTTCTTCATTATCCACTCAAGCGAGTATATAAAGAGCGAACTCGATCTCTTCTCTCTACCTCCTATGCAAACCAGCATTAAGATTTCGTAATGGATTTATTACAAACCCGTAACTTCGCTCGCGGACGATTCGCCCATAGAATTCATCATAGCCGGAGAAGATTGATCATACATGGAGAAAACTATCTGGACCTCACTCACACCATGTTGAGCATACGCGTAGAAAGCGAACGCGAGGAGAGCACATCGGTCGTACCCGACAGCGTGGCAAAGGTAGGACCCGTAAATAATTTACTGCATTCCATGTTCAATCAAATCGTATATTTCAATCAAAAGCTCATATCATCATCAAACAACGTTTACGCATAACGCGCGTACATCGAGGCGTTATTAAATTATGCTTCACCCGCAAAAACCTCCCATCTAACTTCTTGCTTATGGGACGCCGATATCCCCGGTTAGATGGATGTTACTTCTAGACTCCACAATTCTTTTCTTCAATTAGAATTTTCGACATCACTATAAAAGTTATTAACAAGTAATACCGGTAGACCATTTGTTTCTACCATAAGAAGTTACAATAGTGACGAGCCGAATAACATTCCTTTTAGATTAATAATCCACTCGGGACAAAGTTGTTGAATTAAATATTTGAATTAAGTATCAAATAAACGAATTTTATCCCAAGGAACAGAGGAAATAAATAGATTAAGAATTACAAACTGAAACAGCAGTTGTCTGTAATAAATGACACATGTAGCTCTAAACTATTGCGCATCTGGCAAATGGTCGATGACGGAAGTTGTTTTAGACACATATCACATTTCACAACCGATACTCTTCCTAATCCTAATCCTAAATTAGACCAGTAACATACGCGAGACCTGCACGCGGCACTATTAACTCGCAAATAAAAAGGAGGCCCTTCGCGAACAGTCAGGCAGTCAAATTCCATCTACGACACGAAACTCTGCCGGTTCGCGATTATACAATAAAAGTTACTTAATCAGCTGACACTCTGCCGGTCCGCAATCAGATCGCTTAACCGATTCTAGCCACGATCAGTTCACTCAAGCGATTTTATTCGCGATCTTATTACTGTCAAGTGACTCGACCGAAGCCTCCAAATCGTTGGGTCAACCCTCCCCTTGGAGTCCTACAGTCACAGAGATCGGACCTCCAACAATCATCTTCGAAAGCCAAAACCTGCTGAGTAGCAGTAAGTCCCCCCCCCCTTAATTTATATATCTGTATATTCATTGCGAAACGAACTCCTCATTCATCCCGATGATTCTTTTAAGTTCTTAATTAACCGATTTCCACGTGCAACACAACCTCTCCCACCAGATGCCTACATAATCGGTCCCTTATTTTGACTCACAAAATGCCATAACTGGCCAGCCACCTCATGTTCACATCCCAGTACTCCTTCCGCAATCACCCGTCCCTTATCTCGTTTCCGTAAATTTCTTTTATAATCTCTTCCCCCCTTCCTCCGTTGTAATTCATGAAATAAATTAATTCCTGTATCGCCTTTCTGTTCACACACATACACATATACACACACGGCAGATTCATGATGACACGCTCGCCCATGATTTGACTTTGGCAAAAATATGTATACTAGTCTTTTATGTAATTAATTAGCAATTCTGCGATTAATGATCTAAGTTACCAACCGCGTGTGTACAACGCCTCATAGTAATTAGTTATAAAAATAAATACTACAATAAGATGAATTAAAAATACAAGATTATTCAAGAATACTAGCTTACTCTTACAACATGTTAAAATAATAGTTACCAATGCAGATGCAACTGATACAACCTTTGTTAAAAGGCTAGATTTCTCTCATAATATGTTAGTCACAAACACAGATACGTTTACTTTTAAAATATTGTACACTGTATAATACTAAGAAATTTTTGAGTTAATAATAAACTAGAATATGACTTGCCTCAAGCTCCATTTATTCTAGAATCGTAAGATCTCGTACTGATTCGCACCCCTCGTCAGAGATCGCATATGGTCCAGTCCCAAGTTATAAAAATTAAGTTCCTTGACTCAAAATTTGAACCGACGTTTGCATTGCTCGTTGGAAACAGGTGTTATAGCGTTCCTTCAGGACGTTGATCCATATTCCAGAGCTACAAAAAGTGTGTTCGACTCATTCTATCCCCTTCCCGCGGATGCATGCGAGACAAAGTCTGCTCAAATGTTCTTCCATCCTTCTTATTCCTTCTTTTTCTAAATCTATCCATACATATAATCGGAGCTTGGACGTAACATGGACGATACGTTAGACTCGTCAAATCCAAATACATTCAAGGAAATCATGCGCTAGATCTCATTGGTCATCTTCATTGCGACATTTTCAATCAAGATAAATTTTTAATTAACTGAATGGAAGTTCGAATAAGACTCGAAAGATTCATTTTGCCTTAGAGTAAAAGTAGGAGTAGAGTAAAAGTAAGGAGAGTAAAACGATATCAAAAATACTCATTCTTGACACCAATCTACGTAAGAAGAGTAAAAAAAAAACCCCGTGCTACTCGCATACGCTAGAATGCTGAGTAAAACTACCGCCAAGTATCTCCTTACGAGAGTCGAAGTTAAAACATTCACGATACACACCGGCGTCGTGGGGGAATCGATAGACAATACAATACTCGGTCAGCTGCCGAAACGAATAATAGTTGGCTTTGTCGATAATAAGATTTAATGACGATAGAAAATTAAACCCATTTAATTTCAAAAATTACAGAAAATTTCTTTCCGCTGTACACCGATGGCATGCAAATTCCCAGTAAACCAATACAGCCAAATTTTTTGAAAGATGAGCTGCTCTACGTTGAAGCTTATCACACATTATTCTCGGGAACTGACATTCACTTTCTGAACGAGGATAATTCTGTAAGTAAAGACGATTACACTAACGGCTACACTCTTTTCGCTTTCGATCATATTCCAGATCTATCCACTAATTACGCAGGACATTGGAATCTCATAAAACACAGAAGCTTACGATTAGAAGTGAGATTCAAAAAAGTTTTTTCCGTGATTATTAACTGTATCGTCTATGTCGAGTTTGATAATGTTTTAGAAATCGACTCCTCGTCAAGTCATTGTCGATTTTTGGTTAGCCCTATAGCTTCCGTGAGAAAATTATTTTCCCCTACTACACATTTTTTTCTCAATTGAGCACAAAATGACAAAAATCTTCAGTTTTGCTCGTGACACCGACGCCAATGTTTCATGACGTAAAAAGAGTAGCGAAAATTCGAATATCATAATGGATAGTCATTGACATACAAAGTTTTCACGATGTCGAAGAAAACTTTATTCCGAAAAAAGTCGTAGTTCTAGCGATTAATGCGACGATCATCGGACACTGGATTATGGCATCACCTTATCCATTTGACGATTTACCCGAGAGAGTAAGAAAACAACTGGCTTACACGAAATTATCATGAAATTGAATGATTCGACGGAGACGTCAATTCTAAAAACTTTACGATATATCTGCGGGACATTACACGACACGCATGCTACATCTATACCAGAGGACAAGAGAAGCCACGTTATCTAAGTAGTCTAGTCTCCAGAAATATATAATCTGGAAGAAATTTCTCCGGCTTTCAAAAATCTACCAGACTTCGAAGATCGTTGCACGCAGATTTCGAACCAATGTCAAATAACGTTGCGTCTTACGCAACGTTTACAAATTAAAATGTTGGCTAACTATACGAAATAGCAACAATTCAAGTTACAATAGCCTTCCCTCAGAAAATTTGAGCGAGAACGATGTCGAGAACGAAAAAACAGACAACGGGAATTTTTCAATTCAATTTAAAAATCAGAAACACGATATCATCCGCAACATTAAAGCGTTGAGAAAAAATATCATAACAGAAAAGACGAACCAGAGTGAGGACAAATAAGAAAGTGAGGACAGACGAGGAAAAAAAAGATCTTCCAAAATTTAACTCGTCGACTGATAGAGATAAAGCTAACACTAGCATCTCACAAACATCGGGCATTTTTGGGAATTTCACATCGCATTCACCAGCAAAAGAAGTACATTTTGAATTTACATAAACATTTCCTCTCTCACGCTCTCCGACGACGAGAAATGAATTCGCTGGAAGTTTACGCATTACATTATCTCAGTATCCGACATGCGGAGGTCTATCCTGCCGATCGACTGCCGAGGGTGTGGATGAGATCGATTGCCATTGTCGCTAATACGGACGATTACGATCGACCTAGCTAACACTGGGTCGCCTTCTACATCGATGAACATGGAATAGAAACGTGTTTCGATAGCTACGGCTTGCCGTTCTTAGATTCAAGATTTGACGAAACTCCGTATCGCTGGAATACGACAACGCTACAAGGAATACTTTCTTAAGCTTGTGGACAATACTGCTGTGTATTTCTACATTCTATTTATAATGGCTTTATTTATAATTTTAGCCAGTTTCTTAGTCTGTTTATAAGCAATATATCTCTGATTGTAAGCGAAATGTTCGATTGAGCGTACAGTTATTTCATAACATTTTTCTTCATTGTAAACATAAATTCGTAAATTCTCATGCTGTATGCCGTCATGTTCAAACGTATACTCTTTCAAAAAAGTAAAATAACTATTTCATGTAATATCTCTTTTAAATAAACGTTTTGAACTTGTAAATATTGCCTATTGTTTCTTACTCCTACTCCCACCCTCATTTATAATAGATACATTTTCTCTCGTATTACAGATTTAGATAATATACATTAAATACATAAAATATAGAAAGAATTTTTTTAAAGTAATGCTCGAAAACGTCGCCCCAGTTGAACATGTTCGATCCTCCCCCTTTTCTTCCGAGCAAAAGTAAGAGCCCTAGACTCACAAATTTTTATATAAAATCTAATCTCTCATAAATAAAAAACATTCACTAAAACGCCAACACGTCAGAGACATTGTGTCGCGCCAAAAAAATGACCGTCATAAAACCGTCCGCTATTCATGCCTGATGTTCATACTTTTCCATCATGACAAAAAAATATTACAGTCCCAATCTCCATTCACCATTTTTTCGGACTTTACTTTCCATTTTGTCAGAGGTCCTCTACCACCTCTTTCTCCAATCACCTTATGGATAGATACGGTGCGAACTAATCAGAACACACCATTTAATTACTCTATTACCTTCATTCTTCACTACTCGACCAATCAGAGCGCGCCCTTTTTCCAGACAGACCTGTCTAGTCCACGGTGCTGGAGGGAGACGTGGAAAGAGTTTGTTTTGACATCCTATGGCTGCCCTACTCCTAATCCATCCATCTCATCCAAAAGTAAGTTTAAAGCAATCTACTCATAAGAGGTTTTATTAAAAAAATTCGAAAAATTCTAGTGCCTTCCCGATTATTGAATAGATATAAACGGACAGAGCGATCCGCACTAACGCGACGCCAACTAATCCGACGGCAACAAACGCGGCGACAGACAATGCGACCGTCCTGTTAAAACATAAAAATTTTAATTTACTACAAATAATTAAACGAGTAGAAAAACAATTGAAAATGAAACAAAAACTTCTTCCAACTACACTTCTCCCCCCCTCTCTGCCCCCTCTCTCTCTCCCTCTCCCCCCCTCTCTCCTCTAGAAATTTCCTACTCTCCAACCTTAGACCCAGATAGTCCCTCACCTATCAATATTCCATCAACCTCTCCTGAACTTTCTCCAATTGACCATCCCTCTCACTTAAATCCTTCCAACCAATCACCTACCTTCGAAGATAATCCCTCTTTAGATGAACTAATTCATATCTCTCACCCATCTCTCTTGCACGGGAACGACTTAAAAGAATTATTTCCTCCAAATCCACAACTTCTTAATTTGATAATATTCTAAACTTCCTAATTTCTTAGATTTTCAAATTTTTAGACTTACTTTTCCCGATTCTTTTCCCTCCCTATCAACAAATTACAATCCTAGACCCTAAAACCCAAGAATCCTTTCCCATTCCCATCCATTATTTATACCCCGAATTAGTCTCTCCTTCTCCTGATTTAGAAACACAATACCGTAATTTATGTACACTAACGTTTGGATTCCCCTAGTTAAACTAAATGAATTTATGTAAATAACGAACAGGAGATAGGTCAAAATTTTAATTGCACTTCCCAAGATCCTGTTCAGAAACCTCCGAAACAATGTAAAATCATCCGCGGAATACAACATAATACAACACAACACAACAATTTTTACTAAATTAGGCAACAATATTTTAGTAAACTTAGCTTAGTTTTAAGAAATTCAAATTATGTATAATAGAATTCATTAAATTTAGAGTAATGTAAGATAAACCGAATGAATTATTTAAAATCCTTGACCACATAAAGAATCGTAAAAAATAATTTCCTTGACCTAAAAATGGACCAACGGGCATACTATTTCAAAGCAGAATAATTGCGTTCGGCTGCAGATTTCTATTTTGAAATTTAACCTGAGTGCATTCGAATCGCGATACACGCGATAAGATATCTATCTACTGCCTTGATCTGAACGTCATTCCAAGCCCCGTTCCACGCACCTTCTAATTCCCGCGAAATAAAGATTCCTGCGGCTCCGACATAACAAAAGAAACACGTCTGTAAGTCCGTACACAATAACA
The DNA here is from genome assembly GCA_017607545.1 of Acromyrmex charruanus. Classification (NCBI taxonomy): domain Eukaryota; kingdom Metazoa; phylum Arthropoda; class Insecta; order Hymenoptera; family Formicidae; genus Acromyrmex; species Acromyrmex charruanus. The sequence goes on from JAANIC010002233.1 coordinate 9,769, forward strand.
CAATATGTGTTTACGTGCAACTGACTGACTTTCTTGGTTATGGGTGCAATGAGTGCAGTTCACACATCACTAGCTGCGTTCCGTTTTACGTATGATGCACATGGAAAATATGGAAGACGTTCCATTTCATTCCATGCGTCATTCATGCACATGGAAAGCATATGCGAACGGCTACATGCCTATATGGCTCGTAGCGCAAGACAACGCAGACTGTTTCAATTCCCGAGATGAGGTAGTCCATGCAATACCCTAGCGGAAAAATTTCTATGCAAAAATACGCCCAAAACTATTCCTAAATACGCGGTTTGGAACACGGAAGTAGTTTGGCGTAGAATTCTACTCATATGTCAAAATATGCCTTTATGCGTCACACAACGCCAAACTACGACAAACTACGCCAGAAAATACACCTAATTATGCCCAAAAGTATATTTAACTGCGCTAAAAACTACACCTAACAATCAGAGGCGGCGGAGTAAATTTTTTGTATGTGTGGAGTGGATTCGGGTTCCAGGGAGCGCATGTGAAAGCGTTTAAAAAAAAGGGTCGAAGGAAGGAATCCTACTCCGAGAGGATTGGAAATATTTATAGATTTACACTTACAATATACAAAAACAAACAAAAAATGAGTAAAGTACACGAATATTTATTTTGCTATTCTTTATTTCTTTATTGCAAATGTAGCTCGTTGAATGTTATTTTTATTTATAAATTCATTTATAAACTCGTCTAAGTCTATCTCTTCAATCTCTTCCTTAAACATATGAATTATGGCAATGCTGTTTAAACGATTTTGAAGCATTGTAGAACGTAGATAATTTTTCATAAAATATGTATCAATTGCTCATAAAAATGTACCAAAAATTTAGGTTAGCTGTAGTTCGACATGTGTGGAAATTCCACACATGTCAAATTCACATGTGTGCAGTCCTCCACCATTCCACATACAGATCATCGCCCCTGCTAACAATAAATAAATAAACCATGACAGTAGTTTGGCGTAGAATTCTACTGCCATGCCAAAGATTTACGCCTTCCTACGCAAAACTATACCCTAAGCATAGTTTCGGATACATTTACATTGTACTATTTAAAGTAACATAATGGTATCTTGAACTCATTTGGTATGAATTCAAGATGCTATCACGTTACTGTGAATTAGAATTTCATCGTAGCATGGGTACTTTATAAAGTCATATTAAAGTCCAACTTTGAAGGCTCACTTCACATTCGAAATGCTGCGCTCCTTTTCCAAGTGATTCTTATTTACGAGTTTATGCATCTCCGCCCTGATCCTCTGTCGGCGAAGATGCATAATGCTCACAGATGAGTAAAAGTAATTACGCGTAAAATAGCGTAGAATAGCTTACTTTGTTACAAACGGAAAAATTAAAAGATAGTACTTTGGCATAGAAATGCATATTTCAAGAAACGTAATTTTTACATTTTTTCGTGAAACCGCGTAGCTTGGCGTAGATAGGCATAGTTATTTCTGTGCCCAACTATTCGATTGTAGAGTGTGATTTTGCGTATAAAAACGTAGAATGGCATACTTTCTTTGAATATTTATGAAAAATGAAAATCAGTTTAGAGGAGTTCGGCATAGAAACGCGTAGTTCAGGAAGTAATGATTATTAGTTGCGCGTACTTTGGCGTACTTTCTATGCCTAACTAGGTCCAAGTACGCTATTTTACACTTTACTTTCGCGTAGCTTGGCATAGTTATTTCTATGTTTAACAATGCGATTCTGCTCCACAGTTATAGAAATAAAAAGGCGTACTTTTTGGCGTACTTAAGCATAGAAATTTTGCCGCCAGGGTATCTATGCGCGAAAAATTTATATACATATTCCTGGTGAAAATTTTTCTCATAATTTTTATACGAATTGGAACATTTTTCAGAAATACTCAGAAATATTTGGAAAATTTACATCTTCTCTCAGAATTTTTCATACAAGTAAATTCTGAAATATTTTGAAATTTCTCATCCCATAATTTTTAAAAAATACTTTTTAGATATTATAATATTTCATCAGAAATTATACTTATAAAAAAGCTTAAAAATCTTATAATATTTCATAATTAACATACATGATAAATCCTGAGAAGAAATGCAGATTTTCTGAGAAATATTCCAATTCGTATGAAAAATATGAGAAAGTTATATATAATATATAAAATTATATAGAAATTCTGAAAAATTATATGAAAATTCTGAGAAAAATTTTCAGCAGGGATATAATTGTATATGAAATTATATATAATTATTATAATTACATATGTAATTATATATGTCCACATGTGTTCATACATCTTTTTCTCTTATAAAATTGTTTTTTATTGTAATAAAAATAATAATGAGGAAATGACAAATATAATTAAAGAAACAATTTTCGCATTGTTTGTTTTAGTAAAAATCAAGTTTAGAGAGAAATGTAAAAAAATTACTCATTCACACATAAATATGTATAATTTTATATACCATGTGTTTCATTTCGCCCCAATATCTCGAAAAATATGGAAGTTACGAAAAAATGTTTCAGACAAAACAAAAGTTATATGATTTCGAGAGGAACATAAGACGGGGCCATTAATTTGACCTTGAATAATTGTATAAAGGTCACATAAAGACTTTTAATTTCTTTTCACTTTTAATTTCTTAAATGAAACGCCCCATTTTTTATTTTATGTTTATAATATTTATTACCTATATACATCTTTAATTTTATATTGTGATTAATTTTATTATGATTATACTATCGTTATCATTTTATTATGGACTAACACACTGACGCTTAGTAATTTAGAAATTGACAAGCATCTTCTCGACATGCGAAATTTTATGGCCAATTAGGTGAGTTATTTTTATCAGATTGACGATTCTACTCGAATTTTTCTTATTCTCTTAATTTATTTTCAACTTGACTTGTTACCAGAACATCAGAAAATTTTAAACAACCTGTCGTCCAGCAGTTTGCGAATATTTTCTCTGAAAAATATGTCACTGGTTATACTATGTGTATAATTTTGTCTATCTCTTCGACTGCTCTCGATCAATGTAACATCTCCTGTATGCATATCTGAAGGCTCAATTGTGAAACCGAAACATGTTGTGTGTGTGTGTGTGTGTGTGTGTGTGTGTGTGTGTGTGTGTGTNGTTCAATCGTGAGACAGAAACATGTTATATATAGTATATATGCAATTTTTAATCAATTATAGAATATTATATTATATATATTTTTCATTTATTTTTTTCATGTTTTAAAATATTTGATTTTTATTTGACTCTTATGTGCCCTGTATACTCTCAATATTGTTTTCTAAATTAAGAATTCTTTGTTCTTATAAAAACTCATTTTATTTTCTTATAACTTATCTCAAGAGCTTTCCAAAACACTACAATTAAATACTTTTTCATGACATACTTTTCGAGTTATGAGACTTGAAAGTCACAGTACATATCTTTTGGAAAGCTCTTGAGATAAGTTATAAGAAAATCAAATGAAAAATAAGGCATTCTATTTACGAAATTAAAAGTGACCTTTATGTGACCTTCATACAATTATTCAAATTAATAGTACTGTCTTATGTCACCTTCGAAACCATACAACTTTTATTTGAAATATTTTTTTGTATCTTCCATATTTTTCAAGATATTTGACACAATGACACAATTAAAATGAAATACACAGTATAAAAAATTATTAGCAATTTTTTCCATTCCTCCAGATTTTTTTTAAAACAAATAATAAGAAAATAATGGAGAAATAATGAAAAAACTATCCTTTTATTTTTTTTAATATCTTTATTATTGTTATTATTTTTATTACAATAATAAATAATTTTACAAAAAAAGAAAGATGTACGGGCATATGTATATATAGACATATTTTATTTATAAATACACAGGGGGTCCCATTTTAAACAATGCATTAAGATTTCTTGAAAATTATGATAGAAAAATGTTTCAAACCAAAGTTATATGTTCAAAGGCGAACATAAGAAAGTACTATTAATTTGACTTTGGGTGGCGTTGTCAAGGTCAGGTCAAGGTCAAATCGATTTTTTTTAACGAACACTATTTTTGATAGCAGAATCTAATAACTGGTGTCGAGAGCTTTTCAAAACGCTATAAGAAAATATTTTTTTATTAAGTACAATACTTTATGAGTTATGATGCTTTGAAATTACAGTACCGCCGATAATTAGTATTACCCAAATCCGACCGACAGTTAAAACTTCTTAAATGTTTTTTTAAAATTATATTTATTCTGAATATTATTTATCAAGATCAAAGCCAAGAGGTTGTACCTCTTATTTTCATTTTTACGTAAAAGTGAATTTTTAGTGCAAAAATGAAAATAAGAGAATTACCAATGGTCTTAATCTTGACAATGTTATCCTGGATATGATCCCGAACAACATTTAAGATGTTTAGCTGTTGATCGGACACCTTGCGTAATGTCGGCAGTACCTTTCAAGCCTTCTAATTTGAAAGGTACGTAATGAAAAATAACTTTATTACAATATTTTGAAAAGTTCTTAGCACCAGCTAGATTCTGCCATCAAATATGTTCCATTAAAAAAAAATCGATGTGACCTTGACCTGACCTTGGTGATGCCACCCAAGATCAAATCAATGGTATCTTCTTATGTCCCCCTCCGAACTATACAATTTTTGTTAGAAACATTTTGCCGTATCTACCATATATTTTCGAGAAATCAATGTATTATTGAAAATGGGATACCCTGTATATATTTACGAATATTTATACACCTTCATGTATGTTTGTATATATTTATATTCATTACATGAAAATTTTTTTACTTGAATTAATATCGTATACAAATTTTGTAACCTTAAACATCAAGATTCCTTAAAAAACAACAATATAATATTTATTCCACATGCCCATTAGAATTGTGTTTTTTATTTAAATTGTACAATCGCGCCTGAACCGCATGCGCATGGGAAAAAAGAATCAAGCTAATGCACTTGATGCGCTGCGTCCTATGCAGTCCATGTATGAAATGGAATGCATCCACTGATTGTGATCTCATTCCATCTCCCGCTACACGACACACAGCTGTAGCTGTTAGCACTGTGTTTTGTATTTCTTTCTTGGTCCGGCATGGACGCCCATGCAAAGCGGACATGTACGCTTTCGGGGTTGTTTTTGCGTGTTTTGCGCGTATCTGCGTTATATTTCTTTCTTTGGCTCTTTCCGAGGGCTGGCTTGTTTTCTTTTACTGACGGACATTCACGTATTACTATACTTTTCCCGGTTTTCTAACAGTACAATCGCCGCACGTGGCGGCGTCCCCCCTCTCCCCGCATAGAGGCATGGCCTCGGATTCAGGTGGGGGAAGTAATCATTGCTCCCATAGCGTTTCCTTCTCTCCCTTACCCTCGTCAATAACCCGCATGAATCTGCAAATTCCATTTGCAAGTTTAATGAATTCTAAAACACCGGAAAATCTATCCGACATTATGCTCAAGTCTCTCATAAGTGAAACAGGCATGGCTGAACCATGCAATTCGAACTGCGAGGTTGCGTCAGCCTCGAAGTCTCAAGAGAATACCGCAACAGTGTCATCTCATAGTTCGCCGATGGACATCGATGAAATAATTAACTCAAGGAAACGTTCCCCCCCGCTGACCGGGACGTAAACCAGGATTCGCCCCTTATTTCTCCCCCGAAGAAATCTTCTGAGGTCATTTCCCCATCGTCAAATTCACAGGGATCGCAACTACAACAGAGCAAAGACGTGAGTTTAACACGCATGCTCGTGATAACCTCAATTCTTCTAACCCTAAGGCACCAGCGAAATATAATTCGCAGGATAACGGCCCGTATACAGTTTACATCTATGACATAAATCGTAAAAAACCAACACACCCCACGATAATTTCCAGCATCATAACGAAAGCAGATATTCCGGATGTACAGGAAATCAAGAAAATAGGCAAAGGAAAAATACTTACAGAAACAAAAACTGCCTTGGCTGCAAATAGGTTGGTTGATAATTCTATTTTCTCTAAGCATAATCTGAAAGCCTTCATTCCAGCATTCCGAGTTTTAAGAGTGGGAGTCATACAAGATGTTCCAACTGAAATTGACTTGGAAGCTGTTCTTAGACACATTGAAGTTCCTCGTAATATAATAGTAAAATTCTGGACATCCATAGGCTCAACAGAAAGACAACTAAAGACGGAAAAACTGAATATATACCCTCAAAGACACTGCGTATAAAATTTGCAGGCCAGATTTTGCTGCGTGAAGTATTCTTGTTTAAGACTAGGCATGAAGTACGTCCTTTCATCCCGAAGCCTCGCATCTGCTTTGCCTACTACACATTGCAAAAGTGTGCAAAAGCCAGCCAAAATACCTTTATTGTGGGGGCAATATACATGAAGCGGGAGCCGAGAACTCTTGCTCTGGACGTGTAAAGGATGACAAGTGCATTAACTGCAAAGATAATCACCTCGCAACTTCCAAGGAATGCCCGATGGTTTTAAAGCAGGATCAAATTATTAACTTGGCTGCCACCGAAAACTTGGCTGCGACAACACGGTGAACGCCCTCTGTCAATACAACACATTTTCTAAACATATCCTGGAATCTACTAGGAATTTGCTACCTGCTGGCTAAGGTTTACCGTGTAGTAAGATCAACTCGAATCGTCTAGATCCTCCTCCTTGGTGAAATGAAGGATGCGACACCGTGGTCAAAGAACAGAAAAAATCGCTTAAGGAAATCATTGCGTGTCCTGATAGAGTCCATTTTAATAATTTCAGAAAAGCCAAAAAGAAATGTGCCGAATGCTTGTCTGAGGCAAAGCGCCTTGGTTGGAGAAAGTTAGGGAAGGATTCAACAATGTTACTTCCTTGCAGCAAATATGGTCTCTCATCAGATGTTTTAGACGTAACAAGGAATCCTCTTCCTCCTGCAAGAACAATCTCTCTAAAATATCGCTTGAAGTAATTGACAAACTGTGTCCCCCCTATTGCTATTATGATCGCTCGAAACATATAGACGATATGAAGTAAAAGGATCTTCTCCAAAACAACATACATCACTGGCTAGGAGAAACTTTCTCATCTGACGAATTGTCAAGAACCATCAATGTGATCAAAAAGCGATCCTAGCTTAAACCAGGTTGACTATAACATAATTTCCAATCTTCCAGATGAATATCGAACTCAACTTTTGAGCATATATAACAAAATCTTAGCTCAAGGTGTGTTCTCGGAATCCTGGTCGGACTCGCTCGTTGTTTTGATCCTGAAACCGGGGGGAGAATCGATTCGACTCACTTCATTACTTTCCTGCTACGTCAAAATTATGAAATATATGATTTATTTTAAGCTCAGATGGTTTCTGGAATCTCGCCCTATTCTGCCGCAAACTCAATCTGGCTTTCAACCTTCCAGGTCTTGTATTGACAATTTGGTTACTCTTACTACTAATATTAGAACTGGTTTCATCAAAAATTCATCCACAGTTGCGATCTTTTTAGACATCACTGGTGCATTCGACAATGTCGACACCTTAATCCTCACATCTTAACTAACGACCTGATGGAAGTTGGCATTCCTGCACCTATTAAGAAATTCATAGAAAATCTTATTAGCAAAAGACGTCTGTATTTCGTAGTCGATGGATCACTCTTGGGCCCATTTGATTCTTATAAGAGTACGCCACAGGGTTCCACTCTTAGTCCTATACTTTTCAATATCTACCTTAGAGATATTAATTCTAATGTACACCCGTAAACTCGGGTGTAAATGCATATTATAATACAATATGCAGATGATGTCGTCATATACTCTACTCAACGCAACATTGAAGCGGCAATTTCTTCTGTGCAAAATTCAGTTATATTTTTACATATCTCAGATACAGAGGACTTGAATTCTCGTCAAATAAATCGAAATACATCATATTCTCTCAATCCAAAAGATACTCAGAAGCTCCTGCAATTAAAATTGACAATTCTATCATTCCTGGAGCCTAATCTCATAAATTCCTGGGAATTATTTTAGATGAAAAATTGTCAGGCATCTTACAGCTTAAGACTCTTATCAAAAAAGGTAAAGAGATTATAAGTATCAACTCTTCATTGTCTGGCGTTAAATGGGGATCACATCCTGGTCTCCTCTTTTCTGTCTATAGAACGACCTTTAGAAGCGCGGTTGAGTATGACTCACAGATCTTCTCCTGGAACACAGATTCCGCGGATTTCAAACTTCTCCGTATTCAATACAAGGCTGTGGGCAGAAAAGCAATGGGATATCGCATTTCCACACCTATAAATCATGCTTAGCAAGACGGGAGCCTCCCTTACACCATAGAACCTTACCGCCACCAATATATAAATCTATGGCTCATAAATTCAGCACTTCATACGAAGCCCTGCGGGAACTTGAATGCGCAGCCTCTCAAAGAAATCGTAAAACCGAAGCCATTAAAAACTCAAAACTGTTCAAAGCTTATATCTCTCATAATCCAAGAAAATTATACACCGCGCCACATATCCCCCGGCCTTCTGGCATGAATTCGAAGTAATGTCACAACCTATAATATTACATACGAGTATGTGAAATCCAGTGTTAGAATGCAAAAGGACAGAACACACTCCGTGGCAGCTGATTTCTTGTCCAAAACATCCGGGCTCAGGCAGGATGCTATCTTTATCTATATAGACGGATTTAAGGAACCGGGCACCGCAGTAGGAGCCGGCGTCTATTCACCGAACCTGGACTTCGCCATTGAGCATAAACTCCCCAAGGAAATTTCTATCTTTTCGGCGGAACTTTGAGCCATACTTCAAACCACGCTTCTCGCCTGGGACTGCGGAAATAAAAATATTGTCATATTTTCCGACTCCAAAAGTGCTCTTGACGCAATAAATAACAATAGATATATTCAGAATAACTTTATTATTTACGATATTAGACAGAATATTTTGAATGCCTCAAAGAAGGGAATTGAAATCATTCTTTTTTGGGTTCCATCTCATTCAGGTATTCTAGGAAACTAGAACGAGAAAGCGGACGAGATTGCTAAGCACGCTTCCACAGAGAGACGCGCCCCGGTCTTTAGAATTCCATATGAAGATATATTCACTGAATCCAAAGAGATCTTGGAGGCGCGATTTAGGGCATATATCTAAATTCAACGACAGCGTATAAAGGCACATTTCATCACGAGCGCTTTCCTATGAACTCCAATAAAATCTGGTTCAATAAAATCTCTCTTAATAGAGAGGAGATAGTAATGATCAACCGTCTTAAATACTACTATAATCTCAATAGCAGCCTTCATAGAGTAAACATTGTGAACTCCTCAGCATGCCCCTGCAGAGCAGAGGTACAGGACGCCAACTATGTCATTTTCCAAGCGAACTCTACAGTCAAAAGTCATCTCCCCTTCGTATTTATTGTAGATCTGAATTTCCCGAATCCCCTAATGACATCTTTCCCGCTCTATCCCATCCTTCTCCTAAACGCTGTAGACTCCTTATGGCCTTTACGAAAGCCTCCGAGCTTTACTTTTGATAATCCCCCCTCTCCCCCTCATGACGCGCGACCACCGTCGGGTGGCAGCAGGCGACCGGTTTAGGGGGACGGCTTCCTCTTCTTAGAGTCTTCACAATCGAGTTACATGCAATCGGAAGCATACCAACATAAGGCGGATGGCTCAGTTCCAACCTGTCTGGTTGCGGAGCCAATAAAAAGAAGAAGAAGAAGATACTGATTGTAAGGCGCTGCGTGAACTGCATTCACTGCACCCATAATCAAAAAAGTCAGCAGCTTGCCGAACGTAAACACATGTTGTGTTGCTGTGTACGGATTTACAGACGTGTTTCTTTCTTCGTGTAATTTTCAATCGCCGAATAATCAATCGTTTGTTATTATCACTAGATCTGTTCGCATTGCTCGCAATTTTTTGCACTCGGCATCTTCGCTTTCTCTTTTTTCAACATACAAATTAAATATAAAAAATATATATATATAGAAAAATATAAATATTATAAAATAAGACATTTCGAACGGTTAAGGACCACTGGTCCTTCTTCAGTTAAACGTTAGATGATAAAATGTTAATTGACTAAATTTGGTGAGACATTTTAAGATGCACTGTTGTGTAGATAATATTCGCAATGAAGTGACCTTACATAATGTAATCAGTAAAACGTTAATGTCATCTCAAAGGAGGTATGATAAGAAATTGCTATGATTGTCAAAAAAACAGAGTATAATGTCCCAGCATCATCCTATGTTAAAGCAAATAAGTCATCAATCATCATTGTTCAGCGAGAATTAATAACCAAATAAGAATTTTGGGTGAGTATTAATCTATTGTAGAATAAAAAAATATTAGAGTCAACGTAAAAATAGTTAAATTTATATAAGACTTACATGAAAGCAAGGACATCACATGAAATGTGTCAAACGCAATCAGCGTGCTCAGATGTGAATTCAAATGTGATAACATTCTGAAAGGCAGACAATATGAACTCCAAGTATGTCTATTTAATATTGTTATTCTGAAAGGATTTTAATAGAACAAAATATGATTCGTCTAGATTTTCTGTGTTTTTTGTAAATTAATTCTCTCTGTTTGTTCTTTTATATATAACATTTCTGAAATTCTTCTTTTATTGTAATTGTTTTCCAAATCTAAAATTTTTCCCAATTAAAGGAATGATTGTGCTGCAATATATGTTGTGTGGTGACAAAATGTCTAGACGGATCATATTTAATATTATTTCCATGTTCATTGATTCTAGTATCAAGTTGTCTTTTTATCTGTCCCACGTACGATGTACGGCAATCATTGCAATTTGTTTTGTAAACGATGTTTTGAGTGGAGATTTTCTGTCCTTGTATACTTCAATAAATCAATTTAGTTTAAGCATCTGTATCTGGTTATCACAATGAGTTTATTAATAAAAGATGTGATGATATTGGTAATATTTGATAAAAACAGTGAAATAAAGATGTTTTCAAAAAATTAGAATCAGAATTATTGACGTCTTCTTTAACTTTGTCATTATGCAGTAATTTATTGTAAATCAGATATCTAATTCTTTTTTTTACCTGACTGAAAAAAAAGCTTAGTGGATATCCATTAATAATAAGTATATTAATTATATTAACTCTAGATTCTTTGGATATATGAGAAAGAAGAATATCTATCGACTAGACTGAAAATAGTATCTATCTTGTGGCAAAAGAAAAGATGGTAGGGTAGTTAAAGAAAAAAGAGAGATAATCTGAAAAAGGAGATTTCCTTATGAAATTAGTCTATGTCATTTCAATTTTTTTCAATTTTTAGTGATAGGTCAAAAAAATTTTAACTTCTGTCTTTTTCAATCTCAATTGTAAATTGAAATCTGTTATGAAAACTATTAAAAGTTGTAAGGATATCTAAAAGTTTTAAGGAAGTTTTGTAATGTTTATCGAACGTTTATTATTGTCTAATTTCGCTCTTTTACGACATTTCTCTAATAATTTTATTAATGTAATTAAAAAATAATCTGATACTCAAAGGGTTCAATATTCATCTTAATTTCATCATTCTAATTTATAAATTAGCACATTTAAAGTATGTGAAAAACAAAGAGATAGATGTATGTTAGAGGGGAAAGGTAAGAAAGATGTGTTTTTATAAACGTGTGAATACGTCCGATCGGTATGCGCTTGGTGCGTAATCAAGCGCCCGCGTTTAATCGTGAGCGCCGCTTCTGCCCGTTTCCTCTACGCAGCCCGTAACGCGCTAATTATTTCTTCTTGTAATTTGAAAATTAAGATTCAGACAAAATTTTCGTAAAGGAAAAATCGTCTCAGAATTAGATCAGAAATATATCCCTTCAGAGACACCTGGATTGTTTCGGATTACCCTGTAATAAAATAAATAAGTATAACATATAACTAAAATGTATAATTATTATATCTGAATATTATATAGTAATTATATAATAAATATTGATACATGTTAGTACATATAATTCCAAAATATCAAATATATAATAATTTTTACGGAACTGATCGAAATCTCACATAACATAGAAGTAGCAACATTGCTATGTTACGTCCTGTAAACTTCACGATTCTTTTCTTTTGTGGAAAATGGATCGTTGTCATCCTTATGTCAATTACAAATCATAATTAGTTATCAATAATCGCTAGACTGTTTATGGAAAGAATCAAAGAGTAATCAAATTTTTTTTTATCTCATATCGAAATATCAACCACGGAGAGTTGGAGATGATAAAATTTCAAACGTAGAGACTACGGTCTGCTCAAGACAAAGGGTCGTAGCAGAATAGACGCATAAATAATTGAATCAATTCCTGGTAGAAACTCCATACCCTTGCATTAAAACGCAACGAATACCGGCGACCAACGTTAACTCTAAATAAAAACTAGATATCAAGTTTGCTGCAGAGATTTTAAAAATCATACACTAAACTTTTGAGACGAAGAGGAATTTTATTTATCGTCATCCAACACCGTAGATTCGTAACTGATCTTTCTGTAAATATGGTTCTAAGAAGAGACCATGAATCTAGCGATAATAATTTTCAAACGAGACAATCAAAGTTTACACTAGCTACCCACTCCTATCCTTGGCAACACTACCTCAAAATTGACCAAACAAGAAACGGGGCGGATGATTAGAATCAATCCCATCAATAGGTTCTCGTCTATCTCTAAAATATTTAAACAAAAAATATGGCAATTCTCCAATAAACGATCATAGATCAAGACTTATGCTACAAGCGAACTTATGCTACAAGTTGATTTTATAACCCCTTTAATAATTATCGAGAATCTTGACCGTCTATTCCCTCCAAGAAGCAAATCCCGCTAAACAAAAATCTTAATTTGTCAAGCTAATACATTCCACAACGATCCACCCCCAAGGATAGTTCTATATAAACCGCGATCTCGCGAGCCGAACACAGTGGTTAAAAAAAAAAGTAAACACAGTCGTTCAATAAGGGCAACAATTCATTTGACTTTTGTTTTTTTCTTATTTCTTTTTTTCATTTTTCTTTTCTTATATCACATTATGCATCGATCATTATTATTTCATCATTATCAATTCCCCTTCCAGTCTCTGTATTATTCCCCTTAATCCTTCACTTCCACCCTTCCTCAATAGAGATCCTTTAATAGATCGTCTATCGTCCTCGCTCTCCAATATTCATCGAATTATTCCATGGGTTCTATATCCATTACTTAGAAGATCGCCTAATCCGCGAACTTCAATCCCCCATTCTGCCATTTATCTGCCGAATCCTCCTATTTCCTTTCTTATGCACAAAGCCTGGTATAAAACGATTATCTTTTTTTTCCTTAAATCTCGTTGTGGATGACCACCTCATTCATACCTTTCCCTTTGCGGCTAAACGCCGAAAAGGCCAATGAATCAGGGAGGCCTGTCGACTCCTAGATGAAGCCTATCGTCAATTTCTAGTTAGTTTAAATAATAACAATAATATAAATAATAATAATAGTTTAAATAATAACAATAATATAAATAATATAAATAATAATAGTATAAATAATAATAATAAAATTAACAATCATAATATTAGTCATAATAATAGTTTAGATAATAATATGTAGTGTAATGTGACAGACATTAATCGTAGACCCTTCTACCCATGTTCTCTATCCCCTAATGCAGAGCCTATTCCTTCCGTCCTAACCCAATGAATTTTTCCTGACCCTCCTACTCCCAATACAATTTCACTAACTTCCTCTCCCATTCCTTCCTCTCCCGCCGATTCTACCGCGGCGTCGAGTGGAACTTGTAACTGAATTTCCTCCACTTCGTCTCCGTTATTACTATCATCACGGCTATCATCAATCCTTCCCTTTGTTTCACAATCTCAAATTTCCACCGATCCCTTTTCTCCAGACATCATCACTATAACCTTTGAAAACGCAGATCCCGACCAAGTTCGAAATGCCATAACCGGCCAGTCTCCAGATGCCCACATTCCTGTCTTCTTGCCCCACTCACTCCATTTTTTCCTGGTCCACGTAGCATTTTATTTTATTTCTTTCCACCCTCTTTATGCTCAATCAATAAAAATAAATTTTAGAAATCTTAATTTTAGTTTTAATGTCCATCCGCCGCGTAAATTCTTTCCTTTGTACTCACGCACGCGCGCACGCACGCAGGACCAGATCCTCATGTCCATGTCGTTGATTTTGTATTAAATAAATAAGGAAAAATAAGGAATTATACTACACATTCTATAGTAAAATAAATCGTTTTATACATGAGTACATATCTTGAACATTATACATATATGATAATATGTAATTATATTTAATATGTACAATAATTATATTTGGAATAATTTTGTGGCATATACAAAGTGTTCCATATATCATCCGACAACTAAATTGAGTTGAAGAGTTCTTTATCATTTTATAATTTTCGCAATAGTTAACAAGATGTTATTTACTAAAAATCGAAAAATATTGGTTTTTAATAATTTTTTACTCAAATACTATCAACTTTACAGAAAAACGGCAACAAGAGACAAAAATTTATTTTTTTCTCATAAAGAGTTCTGAGAATTTTTTCAGAATTTTTTAATATCGTATTTTCTCATGTTGGTAAAAATAAGTAAATGCAGTATTAAAAAGATGGTAAAAAATTCTGTAAAAATTTTTAGAGTTATATGAGAAGAAAATAAACAATTTTGTCTGTTTTTTTGTAAAGTTTATAGTATTTGAGAAAAAAATTATTTAATACCAATTTTCAACAATTTTTAGTAATTAATATTTTAATTATTGCGAAAATTGCAAAATGTTAGAGGACTTTTCGACTCAGTTTAGTCTGCTTTACCTGTCCACGAACGCTGTCGAATGAATTACAGAATCCTTTGTATAATTGTATAGGGAATATAAAATGTTTCGAGACGGTAAAATATCTCAAAAACCATAAATTTTATTTAAAAAAATATTTTAGATGAAAGTTGTAGAATTTAAAAAAGCCTAGCCACTTATCAATTTGACTTTGGCGTTACCAAACTAGGGCAAAGTTAACTCGGATTTTTTAAGCAAGACCCTCCACTTTTTCTTTTATTTTCTTATAGTTCTTGTTGAAACCTTTTCAAAGCACTGTAATTTTATTCATTTTAAATCAATTGTTTCGAAGTTATTGAGATTTATGGTGAGATGTCAGTGACTGTAGGCAAATCAAACACGAAAACTATTAATTTTTTGGCTCTAAAACTTATGTTTTATTTAGCAGGTCATAAGCTATAACATATGGGAAAATCATTTGATTTCACTAGAAATTTCATATAGGATTAGTGCGAGGGTTCTTTTAATAAATATATATTTTCAGAATTTTCGCTAAAATGTCAATTTCAGCAAAATTTTTGTGAAATTTCAGCACAATTTTTTCACCAGATCAGATATGTTAATGAGGTGAACATTCTATGAATATCTTATAAAGTCTGTGAACATTCCTTTACTGTCTGAAAACGTACATCATGTTATGAAGAAGCTTTGATATCTTACCTTGATGAGGAACTGTGACAAATACGCTCTTTTCTGAACTGTATCGATATGCATCAAAAGCCATTTCAATATCGGATGAATAATTTCGACTTCACCTCGAACTAAACCTTGTCTAAATTAAGGACAACATTAGGATAATTATACCGAAGAGGGGACCCCACCCCAATGACTTTGACTTTGACATATTGACCTTGATATATTGTCAAGATCATGCTCTTAAGAGACCTGTAATAGGTTTCAGCCATTGCTCGTTATTCTTTAAAAAAGTATTAATAATCGATAGTTATTTGATAAGTATAATATATAGATATGTAAGATAATAAGACTTAAAATATATCATAAAGATAATAAAAATAAAAACCAATGTAAGTAAGATGATAATGTGTAATAATTATATATATTAATGATAATAATATCAAACGTTTCTCTCAGCCCTAATTTGAGCCCTCTCAAAGTAATGTTAATAAATTTTCATATAATTGTTAAGCATTGCGATATAAAAAGTATTGTTCAAATTGAAGCGCTTAATAGAACAATAGAGATTTGTCGTATGTTTCCATATACAAGTCCAAAAATAAAATCATCAACCATCAATAGTATTTAGTAGAATGTATGTTTCGATAGCCAGATATTACAACGAAAATGTTAAATAAAACGATGAAATATCTCAATTTAGTTAACAACTGTGTTATATAAAGTGCGTCAAAAATCTAGAAATGATAGAATATCCCAAAAGCAAAGCATTTTTGAAAAAAAAGATTTCAGACAAAAGGGTTGTAGAATTTAAAAAGATCTATTTTTTATCACATCCTTTTAACCTTGGGTGATATTAAGGCCAAGTCAAGGTCACGTCGATTTCTTTAAATGAAACTCTATTTTTCATTACATATTCTTGTAGCTTATCTCGAGAGCTTTTCAAAAGTATAATAAAATTTTTTTTTCTTTAAGTGTTTTTTGTGTTATGAGGATTGAAAATTACAGTATCATCGGCATTACTCAAAGGCATTATCCGACTAATGGCTAAAAACTTCTTGAATGTTATTTAGAATCATGACTTGAATATCATTTGTCAAGATCGAAGCCATAGGAGATTGTTCCTCTTATTTTTATTTTTCCACTAAAAATTCATTTTTACGTAAAAATGAAAATAAGAAGAACTTCCAATGCTTTGATCTTAATAAATGTTATTAATATTATAACCTTGAATAATATTCGAAAGGTTGCAATCATTGTTTTTACATCTTGAGTAACATCAATGCCGATGGTATTGTAACCTTCGAACTTCATAAAAAAATACTTAATGAACAAATATTTTATTAGTGTTTTGAAAAACTTTCAAAGTAAGAATAAAAAATATATATAAATATATAATATATAAAGAATAAAAGATACAGTAATGAAAAATAGAAGGTTCCATTTACAAAAATCGACATGACCTTGACCAAGGAAATGTGATCAGTGAAAGATATTTTTAAACCCTAGATATTTTTAAACCCTACAACTTTTGTCTGAAACATTTTTCTCAAAAATGCTTTGCTTTCGAGATATTCGCCCGTTTCCAAATTTTTTTGCAATGATTAACGAGATATTAATTACTAAAAATTGCCGAATATTGGTTTTCAATAATTTTTTAATCAAATACTATCAATTTTACAGAAAAAGTGCAAGAGACAAAAATTGTTTAAGACATAAATAAAACCACCGGCAAGCCAACGGTCGTAACAGAACATAGATTAGAATTAAATCACGAATTGGACTGGGAAAACATTAAAATAATTGACAGCGAAAGATACTTGGGAAAGAGACTCATTTCTGAAACGTTAAACATTAGAATGCAAGAAAACAGTATAAACTTAAAAAAAAATTTGATCAATATGCTCCTCATAAAAGACATAGTTATTTAAACGTTCTCAATATTAGATTGACGAATGTAATGTAAGCGCCTTTAATTGTAATATGAAAACAGATCTTAATTATAACGTATGTAAGGTAGCCTTTTTTTGTGAAAACAGTTTAATGTCAGCGGTCATATACTTACCGAATAACTTACCGAATAACAATAAGAAAAATCATAAATACATAGTTAGACATGGGAATAGAATGCTGCTAAACCATAGAGAAGGAAACTAAAACAATTTTTTTGTATACATTGATGTTTGCAACAAGTGAATCTTTAATGAAATTAGAATAGATGACAAAAATCACATTAAAATCGTATTACACAGGCTCAACAATCTTAAACTTGGTAATTTAAGACTACCAGTTGCACACAACAATGGAAATAGAGGCCACACGAAACACAATAATTGATTGTACATTACTGAAGATGCTCGAATTGAACTGAAACGTTCGAAATTTCATGTAAGCAATTAGGAAATACACGGACTTACAAAATGATTACGCAATAATTATTGCGAAATTACTCTCATTTTGCTCGACAATTTTAAAAATTTCACATTTTTAATTGTTATTTAATAATTGTTTATTTTCTTCTCATAGAACTTAAAGAATTTTTTCAGAATTTTTCATTAACTTTTTAGTACTGCATTTTCTTATTGGCAATTATTTTTACTAATGTAAGAAAATACGGTATTAAAAATTCTGAAAAATTCTAAAAAAATTTTAAGAGTTCTATGAGAAAAAAATGAACAATTTTTGTTTCTTGCTGTTTTTCTATAAAATTGATAGTATTTGAGTAAAATATTATAGAACATTCGGCAATTTTTAGTAATTAATATCTCGTTAACAGTTGCGAAAATTACATAATTGTAGAGGATCGATTCAGTCCGCTCTATTTACACAAACGCGGAAAAAAATTGTGGAACATCTTGTATACGTATACAAGGTTCGGTACCCAAAACAAAACACCGCAATATCTCAAAAATTAAATTAATTACGGTAAGGAAAAATGTTTCAGACAAAAGTTATATAGTTCGAAGGGAGACAAATAATGATGAAATTATTTTTCAAAAAGATCAATTTTTCAAGGCTGCATGGAGGTCACCTCTACTTTTTTTAATGGAATGATATGATTTTTTTACACAGTATGATGTTCTTCTAATTATTCTGCATACAAAAATATTAAGGTAATGATACCAAAAAACCAATACAAGATATTTACAAGATATTTTCTATTATATTCTGGCATTATTATATTGACATAAAGTGTTAAATAACTCGTAAACTATTAATGTTTTTATAATCGTACCTTAATATTTTTATATACAGAATAATGAGATGAATCAATTGATGGAAAGAAAACACAGTTACTTATTTAAAAAATTATCCTTTTTGCATACATATTTTTTTTAAAGCAACTATGTGTTTTCTTTCCATTAGTTGATTCATCTCATTATGCTGTTCATAAAAGTATTAATGTACGATTATAAAAAAATTAATTGTTTACGAATTATTTAATATTTTACGAATTATTTAATATTTGTCAATATATGTCAGAAGAAGTTATAAAATATCTCGTAAACTATTGGTTTTTTTTATATCACTACCGAGCCTTTATATGCAGAATAATTAGAGCAATATTGTGTAAAAAAATCATACTCCTCCATTTAAAAAAGTGGAAGTGACCTCCATGTAACCTTAAAGATATCGATTTTTTTTTTAATGATTTCACTATTATTTGTCTCCCTTCGAATCATACAACTTTTGTCTAAAACATTTTTCCCTACCATATTTAATTTTCGAGATATTCTGGTGTTTTGTTTTAGGTGCCCCACCCTCCCTAACGTGATGTAAAATATTCGATACTCCTACGGAATGTACGATGATCAACTATAAAATACTTAGAGTAATTATCTTTGTAGTATATTATTTCTCATATGTCCTCAGGATATGATACAAAATATAATAGCTAATCTTTGTTACTTATGCTAAATTATGTGTGCTTATATTTAATTTATTCAGAATATCTGTATAATATTCTTGCTCTATATCCTGCGTACTCATTTAATGGATACTTTCAGAAAATATTCAGAATATAAGCCGGAGTAAGTATTCATACATAGTCTGTTTGTAAAACCGGTCTCTTTCAAGAACGCCTTAAGAACAGTCGCTGGGGATTTAAATACGGTTCTATGATAAGTGCCACCTTAAAACACACCTGTGCAGTGCACAACTTGCATACCTAAAGTTTGTTTTTTGTTTTTATGACTCGCACACACAGCTGGACACGACAACGCTTGCCGCACAATGTAAGTTGGTGCAGTAACCAATCAGTCTTTCGCTTTTCGGGAACCATTAATGACTTCTGGACACTGAATGCGGAAATGCTTGCCACGTGGCAAAATGCGATGCGATAACCAATGAACATTTTTGGACCATTCAATTACCAATGATCAAATAAACGAGCAATATAAGGTGTTTTGTTAAAATATTTAATATTAATTTAACATATCAATATAAAAATATCAATATATAAAATATAAATATATTGTATAAATATAGAAGTTTCGGCTACACAGAGTTTTCGTTAGTATAACTAAATGAACATATCTTTCAATTAACACCTATTTCAAATCAAAGAAAATTTCATGTCAATTTTGATGATAATTGATGGTGAATCATGTCAATTCTTCAAAATTAAAAATGCATGTCTATAATTAAAAATGCAAAATAAATTACTCATTTAATGAAAATTACGTTTAGTCCCATAATGTAAGAATAATTTCACGATTGATTTACCTAAATTAAAAATATATATAAATTCGTAAGAATTTCTGATTCTAAAAGAACTATAAAACGAATATTTACATGAAAACGATTTCCTCCAAAATTTCTCCAAAATATGTAACGACACTATTCGTTTAGTTACAAACAGTGACGAAATATAATGTTATGTCTATGATTCCCACGGATGATCGAGAGTATATACTATAATTATGATTGGTGAGAGAATGCAAAGTTTTTTTTGTTGTTTTATTTGTTGTTTTTAGTCGAAATACATTTCATTCGTTCAATCTATCTGTATTTTAAGAAATTTCTTTCAAGATGTCAAAATAAGAGACATTAAATAGTTCAATATCTTTAATTCGATTAATATCGTTTTTTTGTACTTTTATATGAAATTTTTAATATTAACCTTTTATGATAATTATTCAATGATAATTATATTAAATGTATAAATTTTTTGTGTTTCCCAAAATTGTAGTTATGTGTTCAGATATTACTGAGTGTTTTGAAGAATCTAATTTACATTATCATATATTCCGTTACTCTTGTTTGTAATTGTCTTTTGGCCTACATATGTACCATCGCAGTTTTTACAATTAATCTTATCACACTACATGATTTTTTCGTAAAATCTTCCATAATGTTTTTTTGTACTTTGATAAATTTGTTTAGATTATTAATCGATCTAAGTCCAAAAGTAGTCGTTAGTTTATTAAACATTGATGTGATTGATTTTGAAGACTCTTTTACATACGAAATTACCAAGAGATTATTTTATAATAATACGGTTATCATCTGCTTTTTGACCATGATTAAAAATTTTGATTTAGCAACTGAAAGATTTTTTTATCCTTTTATTAATTGTATTGAAAATCTACAGGAAAACCATTGTCCATCACAATTTTATACACCATTTTTATGTTCCAAGCTCCGCACGCATGGAGCTGAGGAGGTGAACGCAACAGGAACCGAAATATTAAACTGATTTGGTCGTGTCTAGGCTCCGGACCGCCGTGGGGAAGGACCGACACAAATCGGGAGGCACTTCGCTTCATCCTGAGGCTCCTAACGAGCCGGGGGTCGAATGGAGGACAAAGTGGAAATCTCAACTCGTACTCTAAACGGACACACGGACCGAGTCGGACGTACTTTTAATTTGAAAGGCCCAAACTGAGTCAATGTGTCGAGAGGGATGTACTTTAACGCCAGATGTGCCTATACGTCCGTACGCCCTGGCTTTCGGTCATGGAACTTAATCCAAGTGACCAGGGAGAGGGCGAAGTGCAACCGCAGGAGAATTTACAACGAATACAAGGAGAAGTTATTCAAATTAACAAACGAGGGTTTAATTTAACAGTGCTATAATAGAAGCAATATTTAATGATATATTTTCCTTAGGTATAAAAATACAATTCTTTGGTTTTTTACTCTGTGATGTGTTTGCGTATAGGTTTATGTTGTGTGAGAGTATGTGAGTGTATCTTCTGACAGAAGGGAGGAAAGAGACGGAATAAAAAAGGAAGGAGGATCATAAGGGAGGAAGGTAGTCGGGGAAAGGGGAGCAAGAGAGCATACGGGAAAGGAGGCTCCTTCGATTCGGACCACGACTCGGTTGGCGTCAAAGATAGGTGTGAAAAAGGTCGTGAAAAATTAATTCGTCAATATTATGAAAAGAAAGGGGACGGGATCGGGAGGAGTACAATCATTAATGATAAGTTCGGTATCGATAGGAAGAACCGGTGGATAGAGGGGATAATTCACGTAAAGGTGTGGAGGAGGATATCGGAGAGAAGTCATCTGGAAGATGATTAATTGTAAGATCCTCAGGAACGTGCGGAGAGGGTATGAGATTTCAAATTCCGAGTGACAACTCGGGGTGATTTCCGGTTTGCTCAGCCAGTATTTTTCACATGTACCAATGTTAGGCGAGCGGGCACGAGCTATCGGTTGGTGAGGACGGATAACCCGTGTGTGGAGATGACGAGGAGGAACGTTACCACGAGAATACACTGCAATATTTCCCCCTTTTTAATTTTCTATTACAAGGGAAGTAGATAAAGAACAATGAAATGAAATACGACAAGAAACGAGACAGTGTGAGAAAGATGAAGGGGACAGGAGAAGAAGCGAAGTGGAGACTTACTATTGCGCTATAATGCTTTAATGTCTTTGTGCGTTATTCACAGCTGTCTTTTTATTTCAAGAAATTCCAGATCTCCAAAAAAAAGAGTCGTGGGAGTCCGCTGGACGTAATATTTACATATCATATTATTCGAACCATTCACAATGCCAAAAAGTAGGAACCATTTACAATTTAATTAATCACACTGTTTTACTGTCTCGCCATCTTTTTACGAGAATAATATCAAATAGTATATAAAATTGTTGATGAACAATAGTTTTCCTATAGATCTTATTTTAATATGATTAAGAATATGATAAAAGAATAAAAAATTTTTCAGTTAATAAACCAAAATTTTTAAATCATGGTCAAAAAGCAGATGATAAAATATCATAAAAAAAGATCTCTTGGTAATTCCGTATGTAAAAAAGTTTTTAAAATCAATCATATCAATGTTTAATAAACTAATGACTTTTGGGCTTAGGTCGATTAATAATCTAAACAAATTTATCAAAGTACAAAAAGATATTACGGAACCATTTCGGAAAAACCATGTAGTGTAAAAGATCAATTGTAAAATCTGCAATGCTACATATGTAGGCCAATCAAAAAGACAATTACAAACAAGAGTAAAGGAACACATGAATAATATAAAATTAGATTCTTTAAAACACTCAGTAATGTCTGAACACACGCAATAATAAAATGTAACCACAATTTTGATTGGAAAAACAAAAATTTTAACCATTGAGAATATAATTATCATAAAAGGTTAATATTAAAAATTATTCATATAAAAGAACAAAGAAACGATATTAATCGAATTAAAGATATTAAAGTGTTTAATGCCTCTTATTTCGACATCTTAAGAGAAATCTCTTAAAATATAGATAAATTGAACGAATATGTAATTCGATTAGAAAGAATAAATAGAAAAACCTTGTATTCTCCTATCAATCATAATTATAAGTGTATATATTCTCGATCATTCGTGGGAACGGTAGACATAACGTTATATTTCATTACTGTTGTAACTAAACGAATAGTGTCGTTACATATCGAAAAATTTTGGAGGAAATCGTTTTCACACCATCATATAAGTATTCGTTATTATAATTCTTTTAGAATCAGAAATTCTTACGAATTTATATTGTAACCGTGCTCGCGAACGAACGACATAACTTCGTTGCGTGTTCTATGACCTCTTCTTACTTAAAAGAATTTTTAGACAAAATAAATGTAAGATCTCGATAGTTAGATAATTTTTCACAATTATTAGAGCTTCTCACTGAGCAAATTGGACGCCAGATACGAGAGAACATGTCATTCTTTTAATAATTTTCATCTATGTTAAATTAGTTGCTCACAATTAATTCGCAACGGCAACAGGGGAAGGTGAAGAAGAACGAGAAGGATAGGCGATAAGAATCATACACAAATTAATAATGATATAGATAATGTATTTAATGATGCCGATTTACAATCAGTATCTGGAGCTTCGCTCCGTAAGCCAGATCTAATACTTGTATGATCTACTATCCGCGGGCTACAACGATAATGGTGTTTTAACGCAGATTTAATGGTCATATTTTATATCGAAAGATCTTAATTTTCTGAACGATCATCTTCGGAGATGGCTAAGGTACGACAACCAACTATTCGCGGAATCCGACGACGGCGTACAAGAACTCGTATTCTTGACAAAGTGCATTACTCGAGAGAGTAAATTTAAATCAAGACAATAATCCGAACACCCGATACAATTACCATAATCAGTTCGGCACGACACAAAAGATATAGAACAAAACGAAAGTAACTTGAGTGTGGCAAGAGAGGCGAGCACAAATCGGCAGCTAATAATTCTCTTAACGACAAAGCTCGGCGGATGGCACATATCCCGTAATTCCACGGATTCAGACGGCAGTCATTAAACTAGTCGCTTTCTGTTACGCGAGTTTTTCATGCGCGATCCATCCGATGCTACAAACCCGATGCTCGGCAGCTTTACAAAGGTGGCAGCGTTCATCTCACCCCAAGATCCTGCCACTCTCCGTATCCTCGACGACAACCTCAATCCGACAAATTTGGTGCTTTCCATAATTGCTGCAACGTGCGTCCTCGTATAATACTCCTGGCCCGGCCACAGAATGAGTAAGTGCCGGGAGCTTTCCTCTTCACGCAGACCGTTCGGTTCCCCCTCTAATCGGGGCCATATCGGCACCGATTAGCGCCTATCAATCACGCGGCTCCGCGTTGCATATAGATCCTCGCAGGCCGCGAATCCTTGCGTCTTAGAGTGCGCAATATAAATTTCCATGGACTCCTGCTTCGCCTGTAGCCCCTAAGTTATTCAGGCTGGAATGAGATGTGTCGACAGCTCTTTTCTTCCACCAGCTCCGTGTTAGGGTATTTATCTCTCCGATTGGCGGTAGTATTGCTGGCGGTCGAAAATTTTCCACCTTTCATCGCTCCATTCTGTTGTTACGTCCAAACCCTTGAAATTTGGTCAAGAAGACAATAAGGGAGAATGGAGAGGGTATGGAAGGACGGTTAGACTCAATCTCACAGGTATACGCACGGAGGCGAACACCTGTGAGTCGTACGCACCTTTTAAGTCCCGGAATGTGGGTCAACGTCCGAAGGGACGCTATGACACCTGTTCCGCTGGACAGTGCGAACGTCGGTCCTATCTTTCGGTCAAGGAACTTAATCCCTTTGACTCGGGACTGGACCTCGTGCGATCTCGGGTATTCGAAGAAAGTGAATACGAGGGGTGATGTCAATAAAAAAAAAACAGGGAAATACCTTAGATTACATTTATTAATAAAATAATAAACAAGGGGTTTCGTACATTATAACTTCCTTTTACAAAAGATTTTTACTATATATAACTTGTGAATGCGTATGTGTGTGTGTATGGAGGAGAAACGATTAGCGGGTACGGGCGGCGAGGAACATATTGCAGGAGCACATCGGGATGAGGTGTTTAAAAAACACCGTGTAAGGTGCGGGATTTCCAGGGATATATACTGTCACCAATCTGTCCCCTTCGTGGGAGGGGGAAGTGTAGAATCGGAACATCAGATCCCGGTTGATCGGTTCGGAATTTATTCGAAGGGGCGGGAGTTGATCCGAAGGAGGAAGAGGGAGTGGGTATCTTTGTTCGTAAGGAGGAGGGGGAGGGAATCGTTGCTCGAGAGGAAGAGGGGAAAGGAATCGTTGTTCGGGAGGAGGGAATCGTTGCTCGAGAGGAGGAGGGGGGGGGAATCGTTGTTCGGGAGGAGGTGGAGGGAATCGTTGCTCGAGAGGAGGAGGAGAATAACCAAGGATTTCTTGGATATCAAGGTCGATAGCGAGAGAAGAGGTAAGGTTCAATGGTTCTGTTGGTGAGTAGGAGATTTCTGTGAATTGTTCTATAGTTTGTGTCGGCGCGATATTGGGTAGCCCTGGGGAACGGTTCCGCCTACTCCTCCGGCTATAGGGGGATCGTCCGCGTTTCTTGATAGTACGCACTACGAACCGACGAGTTATCAATTGAAGTATGTTCGCGAGTATAAATATTCATCCACAATGAGTTTTTCCACGCGGGGAAACGCGGGGTGGACTGTAAATAATTATGACTTACTTATAAGTTGTCTCCAAGATATCGGGTAGGTTCTAGGCGAGTGGGCCAAGGAGGTCCGTCGTCAGCGAAGAGCGTCTGGAGTAGCCGTGGGGTATGGTTAACTTCAGTTGTGATTATTATTTGTTTTTAAAAATTCACACTCGGACGTGAGTTAACTATTTTCAGACTGTTCACTGATGTGCACTTAATGGTTTTAAATTCTGTCCTGACTCGGACTGGATGGTTTTAAATCCCGTACTGACACTCTGTGCTTCCGCGGGACCTCTATTTATACCCCGAAAAAGGGGTGTTGAGCTCTTTGTCTAGGATGCTAATGTTAGTTGTAATGTCACGCGAGATTTACGATTTTTATAACGTTTTATCGTGATTGCTCTAAAGTACATAGAGTAGTTTTGGGAAGAAGAGAAAGTGATTTATGGTTTAAAAAGCCAAGATTGCTTTGAGACGGATGACGAATTCTATTATTCTCGCGGAAAATATGACTAGATAAGCAGATGGTTACCATGCTGGTTATCATTGTCAGTGCGAGTCTGGTTTCAGATAACGCTCCTGTTGAAAGTTATTCTATGCGTTTACGATTTTTTTAAGTGCGATATGGCGCTTGTTTTAAGATAAAGTTATTAGTCAGTCTCGGATGATAAAGCCTAGAACTTTACTATTGCGTGACTTCGGTACATTTGTAATGTCTTTGCAATCTTGTCTCTTTTTGGGCCTACATTAAGCTTATCATTCTTTCGGATTGATTGACGTTTACGAGTTTTCGCGGCCCCTGTCCGGTCCCTCTTTCAATTCTATCAGTCCGTTATCAGAAGGCGTTGCTCGGGTCTCGTAGACGCCCACCATAATCGCGGCGAAGAGAAAAAAAAATATCGTGGCGTCTGTAGGACGTAACACTGTAATTGCGATATAACAAAGTTCAGGGTAGCAGCGGATTATAAAACAAATATATGAAATCTAAGAATCTGCGTGTCCAAGCTCTCTGGCGAAGTCACCCAAATCCGGTATTGCACCTTTGTCCTTCTTGGCGTGGTGGTCCTTCTTCCAGCGGTGAGTGAGATAACGAAATTATAAAATATATTTCAGACACCGAACATGGTCCGCTGACGATTCTAAATCTAAATGCGCATCCAACTATTGGAAGAAATAAGTTCTGAATAAAAGGAATAAAAAGAAGTTAAATAAACGAACAAATAGCGCACACTCGCATATGCGCTCGCACGCGCACTCGCTTGCACATTCGAACCGGGAGGACGCAAGATTCGCCTCAGACACTCCGCGAAAGTGATGAACAAAAATTATCACGTTACAATATATATTTTTGATTTAGATAAATCAATTGTAAAATTATTCTTACATTATGGGACTAAATGTAATTCTCGCTGTTAAACGAATAATTTGTTTTGCATTGTTAATTATGGACATCTTTTGAAAAATTGACATGATTTACCATCAATTATCTACTATTACTATCAATAAATTGACATAAAATTTTCTTTGATTTGAAATAGTTATTAAGCGAAAGATATGTTCATTTAGTTATACTGAAGAAGGCTCTGTATAGCCTATATATTCTATATTCATATATTTATATTTCACATATTGATATTCTTATATTGATATGTTAAAATAATATTAAATATTTTAATAAAACACCTTATATTGCTCGTTTATTTAGTCATTGGTAATTGAATTGTTTTGCTATGCAAACTTCGAGCGCTTTTTATTTATATTCTTGTTTGTTATTTTAGGCTATTTTAAGCTTATTGGCTACCATGTCATATTTTTCTGTGAGGTAAAAGGGCCCGCACATACCTTCCGTAACAGTAACCATAAGACGTATCATAAGAATCAGCCAATCATGATTGAGAATTTTTTTGAACTTTTAATTCTGATTGGCTGATTCTTACAGTATGTCTTATGGTTACTGTTTGTATGGTTACTGCGGGCCCCCTAAAGTATAAGCCAATGAGCCAATTAAGATATTGCTTTAAATCTACGTAATCTGACGGAAATAGATATAGCAGTAAAATTATCTACAAAACAAATTTCAACCGGTTATATATGTTTGTTTCACTTGTATATTTGTTTAACTTATTGCCGTGAGCACTAGTTCAGAGAATATAGGAACAAAAACCAGACTTCTGCTTGTGGCAGCCCTGCATGCATGTACATGTTTCCCGTATATTTAGCGATAGATAGTGCTAAGTACTGTGATATGACGTTTTCTGTCCGTCGTCACAAGGATCATATGAGCCGACCGGAAAGCCGGAAAGCGCAACTCTAGCGTCCTTTGTCCTTCTGTTTTTAGGAGGCGGACGTATTTGCGCACTTTTTTTTAATGTTATTCCGCCTATTTCGTGTGTTCGTGCGTCCCGCAGATTTTCTGTGTCTGTTTTTATTTTTCTTTTCCGTGCGTTATCGTACTGAGAGTTTTTACAGGATAATTGGTGACTTCTTATGATTTTGTGAATTTTGTATCGTCTCACCAGACTACGAGTGAAGAGAGAAAACCACCAGAATCGAAATGGAAGAGGAGAAAGATTGAGAACAGATTGTCGGAGGCACCCAGCATCCTACAAAGAAGGTGACACGCAGGTGATATCGCTCCATATTTTAACATTTTTCGTTTCGAAATCTGTCGTTCTATCATAAAATATTGCAGATGAACGTCGTAAAGGAATAACGAGCAATAATAGAGGATGGCTCTACGCCCATGTGTCGGCGAGAGATCCCGTAACGGAGATCTTTTGAAAACCTCTCTTGAAGAATAGAACTAAGGTCGTAAGTAGAGACGCCCAGCTACTGGCAGACCGAGATGCGAGTCTCCCGCCTAACGAAGATTTAGGAAAATCTCCTTAGCGGCCGAATCCGGTTGCCAAATTCCGCGCACAAGGACGCAAGATACATGATTGACACAGCTCATGGTATTCGCGAAGCCCGTAGGGCTGCGAGCCAATTGGGCGACGATAAGCCCCCCCCCCTCCCCCGTGAGAAGTCGCGATCGTCTGCGTGTCCCTGAAAATATCAGAACCCGGCAATTGTGCTGTGATGAGCAAACCAAACGTGTGAGGCACTTAGGACGCTGGTAGTCGCAATTATTGTGTCGAGGACCTAAGATCTATCGCGGTGAGACGAACGCCGTTGAGCTGTAAGATCGCCAATTTCCATGTCAGGAAAGCGCGTGTAACTTTCGTCGGTTCTCGCATAAGACGCACATTATGTTGTAATTGCGTCAGATTTCTCGCGTTAATAGCGCGTATAAGCGCGCCGCCTCCCTCGAGTATATCCCCTCGAATTTATGTACTAACGGATGATTCGAAAAATAATTTAAATATTTCCCAGAATTAGTAGGTTTTTTGTAAATATCGAAGATGATTCTTCCTTCTTATCTCATTAATTTTACGTCTAAAAAATTTATGCCGTTTTCATCGCCAAAGTCAACAGTAAATCTAAGCCTTTCATGATATGAATTAAACAATTCCAGAATCTCCTCAACCTTGTCTTTATGCACCGCTAACACAATGTTATCCACATAACGGAAATAAAAAGACGAGATAATATTATTAGCAGTAACAATTTCTTGTTCTAAGTCTTGTAGAACTATGTTCGCTAATATAGGGGACAAAGAAGAGCTCATTAGCAAAAATCTGTCTAAATATTTTTTTGTCGAATTTAAAAAATGTAGAGTTAATTATAATCATAATTGCTTTAATGAACTCATGTAAAGGAATCGAAGTCTTGTTTTCAATCAAGTTCCATCTACGTTCAATGCTTTTTAATACTAAATCGGTCGGAATGTTCGTGTACATGGAGACCACGTCGAATGATATAATACTAAAATTTTTATCGATTACCTTTCCATTGAATTTATCTACAATATCAAAACTGTTTTTTACATAACTAAAATTCTTTTTATTACTATTATTTATAATTTCTTTTAAGAAGGTCGCCAGTGGATAAAAAGCACTGTTAATGCATCAATCTTAGAGGATGACCTTTCTTATGAATTTTTGACAGTTCATAAGAATTCGGAAGTTCGCTGTCCGATACATATAATTTTTTGTATAAGTTTAGATCGATGTACCCCTTGATTTTCCAATTTTTTAGTAAATTACCGATTTCAGATGTTATTTTGTTAGTGGGATCTTTATTTATTAAATTATATGTGGTCTGATCGTTGAGAATCTCATACATTTTCTCTCTGTAACCTTCCCGATTCATGATTACTGTAGTATTATCTTTATCCGCTCTAGTGATTAAAATGTCAGGATTCTCTCAGATGAATCGCTTCACTTCCTTTACACCTTCATATATGATCTTATTCTCAGACGATTCAATGTCACAATTCTTTATTGACTTTAGTATTTGAATTGTTTCGTTCCTAACCATTTTACACAATTCATCGTCAGCTCTGAAAAGATTATACTCAACATGTTTGATGAACTCACGCATACTCCTTTCTTTGCCGACGACATTATTAGGTAAATTGAATTGCTGATCTAATTGCAATACATAACTTTGGCTTTCTCTGAAATTTCAGAATTACTAAGATTTATTAGCCATTGTTCGTTAGTACTCGTTATTTCAAAATTTGTGTTGAATCTGTCGGGACCAATATTAATCTTATAAGATGATTGTCGTTCATTAGCCGTCATATTTTTGGTGATGACTTTTTGTGATATGACAATTGGCGGTGTAACTTTATTGTACGAGGCACTTTCCTATATGAAAGAACACGTTTATATATAATTATATCATACGACGATTGAATTTAATGTCAGCTATATGTAATTCTATGTTTTAAGAATATTGTGAATTTACTGAGGATGGCCAGATTGTAGCTGAAACGTCTAATGTTTTTATTAATATAATGATAATTAAATATCACAAACTATAACTTGTGCGATGATTTTTTATGCTCTTCTTTTCATACGTTTTGAATTATAAACCACGTTCGTTTTTATGATGTATTTATATCATAGTGTTCTTGCGTTCTCTGTTACTGTTTGAGATTCCATAAAATGGTTCGAGATCCTCGCGAAACACAAGGTCATGCCGTATTTACTGTAGCACAATAACCATTTTCTTATCTCGATGATCAAAGTATTGAACTTGTGTGATATTGCAAGAATTGTTCTTACGTGGTATAGGCTCGCGCTGTCAAGAATTTTTGTAATTGCTTCGCATTATTGAGAGCGTAACGAGGAAAACGCGTGAGGCTGTTCTAACGTTTTTCTATCACGTGCTATTATCGTGATCTTATCGAATGTGTACGAAAGAGTGTCGGAGATTCATAAAATATATTTGTTAATTCTTTTTGTTATTAATCACTGCGTCTTTTATTGCAGTCATCTCCTATCGTTTCTCCAAACTATTCTCTACTCTCGGCCACGAACCGCCCCCTCTGCCATTCCTGAGGATGAACAGTTGGTTATGAGAATCGTTCGTAGTTTGTTAGGATCTCATTTGGAAAATATTTTGATTCATTTCAGGAAGAGTGGCACACTCACTCGTGCCTGGCGCCTAATTATCGGTTTCGCGATCTAAAGTTGTATACGGAAATGATATGCAAGAAAATCTTTTCCGTCGCGTTACTTTTAAGGCCCAAATTCTAATTGTGAAAACATTAAAGATTAAAGATTATCAGCTGCGAGCGCACGATGAAGTTGCACCACGTTCGTGAGTGCGGTTGCAGTACATAAAAGGTGCTCGACCATCGTGTTTCGCACATGGTTTTTATTAAAGGTATTTTCAGATAATCGTTTCTTTATTTTATTATACATCACATTTTGAATATATATAAAGTATTGAAAATATTTATAAATAAGTTATATATTATTTTTTAAATTATATTTGATTATGTATCATAATGGTATTATAGCTTATAGATGTGAGGTTATCTTGATTGTGATAATGATGTAAAAGGCATATAAAGGTAAACATAAACATAAATATAAAGCATTTAATATCGAAAATATTTTGAAAAATATGCTAACTTTTATAATTTAAAGGTTATGATATATAGTAATTAATGTATAATAATTAGGCTCGGTTGCACTAACCTTACTTTGACTTTAAGCGAGACTTAAAACTCTCTCTATCTCGTTTTTAAAGCCGAAAAGAGACAGGAATGAAGAGAGTTTTAAGCCTTGCTTAAAATTAAAGTAACGTTGATGCAACCGAACCTTAGACTGTTTAGGATTGAACTCTTTATATTCGCTATACATCAGTGATTAAAGGTGACTTGAGACCTCATTCTTGAAAAGAAACATATACAAAAAACTAGGGAAATACTATAATAGTATACGTGACATTACAGTATTTTCCTACTTTTTCATATACGTTTCTTTTCAAGAATAGGGGCCTTGTACAAGTTTATGATAAATTATTAAAAACATTTAACAAATATATATTTATATTATCTACTTTAATTGACGAGTTTGTACTAATATAAAATTTTTATTTTACAGGAATTATCAGAA
>JAANIC010002233.1:42360-59014 GCA_017607545.1 Acromyrmex charruanus
CTTTAATCCACTTGTACGACCGCGGTAATAGCAGAATACGTGCACGCGTAAACATGGAAGAGAGAATCCTGAGAGCATTTAAGATGAACCCCGGGAACAGTATATGCCGTGTGACTCATATGCTCGGTATTTCTCGGTACGTGATGTATCGTACTCTACGCGAGAACGAATTGCACCCATATCACTATCAACGGGTGCAGCAACTTCTTGCGCGAAATAAAGAGCCGCGCACCTGTTTTTGTAAAGGTATTTTTATTATTTTATAAAGTATTCTCGCTGTGTGTACGTTCTTAAGAATTATTAACGGTGGAATGTAATGTAGGATTGCAGTATCGACGGAATATTCTTTTCCCTAACCGCATCCTGTGGACGGACGAAGCAACCTTTACACCGAATGGTGTGTTCAACTTTCGAAATCATATATTATGGGCAGTTGAAAATCCGCACGCTGTTCGGCAAGATGCGTTTCAATATTGTTGGGCGATAAACGTGTGGGCAGGAATAATAGCGGATCGAGTTGTAAGTAATAATAAGTTTATGATTTAAGAAATTCTCTCTCTCTCTCTCACACACACACACACACACACACACTTTTTAAAATCACACTCAATTTTCAGATCGGTCCCTTCTTTCTCCCGTCACGCCTAACGGGAGAGATATACGTCGACTTTTTGGAAAACGAGTTGTCCGCCCTTCTCGAAGGTGTTCCTCTTCGCGAACGCGAAGAACTCATTTTCCAACATGACAGGACTCCTGCGCATTTTTCGCGGCGGGTACGTAATGTATTAAACACGCACTATCCGGACAAGTGGATGTGGCCCAATCATTTGGCCGGCGTAGTCGCCGGATCTTAACGTACTCGACTATTTCGTTTGGAGTCAAACATTTAGTCGAGCATATTCGTTATAGTACTGAGATAGAAGCTGAGATGCGAGAAGCAATTTTCGCAGCTTTCAATACCATTACGCCAGAAATGGCGCACCGCGCGTCGCGCAACATTACTCGAAGAGTCGAAATCTGTTTACGAGAACGAGTAAGGCACTTCGAATAATTCTTGCATTAAAATGCAGTGGATTAGACCTACTGGGGATACCACTTTAAAAAAAATGTTTATCTACTGCAAAATGGTATAGAAATGATAGCGCTTTATCAGTTCCTTGCCACAAAAGTGACAAAAGAAATTATTTCTTGACTCGCGAGTCTGTATCACACGCACTCGGAAAAAGGTTTCTTCGATTTAAAGAAATGTTTCTTTGCTGCATGATTCAAGAAAAAATTTCTTTGATTTCAAAATCATTTCTTTAATTGAAACATCATTTTTTTAAATCAAAGAAATTTTTTATTTGATTTCAAATGAAATAATTCCTTATATCGATGTTGTCAGAATTCAGCAATTTAGTTTTAAATTAATTGGCACGAGTGAATGTTCTTAATCATTTTCCAATTTTCGCAATCGAGATATTATTTCTAAAGCATCGAATATTCTATAGCCATCGATAGCTTGTCGCGCGGGGAGTGAGAAAAGCGCCCCGCTCATCGTCACGAGCCACTAAACTCAAACGGTGCGGCGCGTCTTCTAGGCCATTCCCTCTTCTCGCGCCGTGCGTTCGGTGGGCCGTATCTTCGACAATAGTAGGGCGGACGCGCGTATTCGGGTATCTTTAAACGTTAATATCTTGTTAATTATTGCGAACATTGCAAAATAGTAGAGGACTTTTTTACTCAGTTTAGTTCGCTTCACTCTGTATGTATATATATATATATATATATATATATATATATATAAAATATAAAAATAAAAAAATATAAAATTATATAAATGTTGTATGATACAAATTTTATACTGTAAAAATAATTTACAACTGCAGTATACGATGCTAGAACGCTTGTGTTTTAATAAATTATTAGAATTGCATCACATAATACGCAGATTTCTAACTAAAATGAAAGCAATCCAGCAATTATACAGGGTGCGCCAGAGAAACTTACTTTTTTGAAAATTCAATAAAAACAAAAGTACTTTAGTTATTGTTGTAATTCTTTTTTTATTTGAAAATACAATGTCCCAATTTTTTTTTCATACCGTCTTAAAAATTACATCGGTTAAATGGCGACCCCCATCGCGCATACACTGGTTAAGTCGTTTTTTGAAGTTCTCGTCCACTCTTCTCAGCATATCAATCGGAATATTGGCAATAGCGTCGCGAATGTTGTTCTTCAGGTGATCTATGGTCCGTGGTCGATCGACATAAACAAGGGATTTCAAATAACCCCATAAAAAAAAATCACATGGACTCAAATCCGGAGAGCGCGCCGGCCATGGGAGATCGCCTCGGAGAGAGATGAGGCGGTCGGGGAAACGTTGTCGCAGCAAATTCATTGAGTCTCGTGCTGTGTGTGCTGTGGCTCCATCTTGCTGAAACCACACGTCCCTAACGTTCATTTCTTCGAGGCTTGGAAGAAAAAATTCCTCGATCATGCTCCTGTAACGAGCTGCACTCACTGTAACTGCGCGTTCGTTTTCTTCAAAAAAATAAGGGCCAATTATTCCCATTACCGATATCGCACACCACACAGTAACTCGTTCACAATGAAGTGGCTTCTGGTGAAGTTCACGCGGATTCTCACCACTCCAATAACGCATGTTTTGCTTGTTGACGGAGCCGGAAATGTGGAAGTGAGCCTCGTCACTGAAAAAAACGACCGCGTCTTGAGGCAGGTTGTCAAGCAGCAATTCGCATGCATTTTGACGGGCAACAAAATCGCGTTCACTTAATTGTTGCACAACAGCCAATTTATAGGGATGAAATTGAAGTTCTTCATGGAGAATTCGTCGAACAGTGGTGTCCGAAATTCCCAGAGCAACTGCATGTTTGCGAGCCGAACGCCGGGGAGAACGCAGAATTGACTGCCTCACTCTTTCCACAGCTTCCGGTGTTCTGCTGTTCCGTTGACGTCCATTTCTGGGTTTAGCGACACTTCCACACTCCTGAAATGAGTTGACCCACGACAGAATCGAATTACGGCCAGGAACGAGTCTGTGAGGAGGAATTTCGAAGCGAGCGCGAAAGGCACGTTGCGTAGCAACAACTGAGCGACCGTTACAAAAGAAGCTCTCGACGGCGAAGGCCCGCTGCTCTCTAGACCACAGCATAATGGCAACTGACGTGAATGGGAAACAAACTTGGGGACGTCCCCCTCCAGATGCGCCCCCTCCCGCCCCTCTACCTGCCCAACTCAACGGTCGGGAATTTTTTCAAATAAGTAAGTTTCTCTGGCGCACCCTATTTTAGCGAGACTGACGAAATTAGTGTGTTGCAGAGGTGTGTGTGTGTGTGTGTGTGTGTGTGTGTGTGTGTGTGTGTGTGTGTGTGTGTGTTGCAGGCGTGTGCGTGTGCGTGCGTGTGTGTGTGTGTGTGTGTGTGTGTGTGTGTGTGTGTGTGTGTGTGTGTGTGTGTTGCAGGCGTGTGCGTGTGTGTGTGTGTGTGTGTGTGTGTGTGTGCGCGTGTGTGTGTGTGTGTTTTTGCTTTCACCTCTCATTGCATTGTTATCTTATTTCCGGTTTTGTTGCTGGGCTTTTTGCTGATGCCTGACCATTTGCAAGATTATTGTATTGTATTTTATTTATGTTATGTATTGTCTATTGTAGTCTATTGTATCATATTTTATGATTATTACTCTGTTAACATATAGTCTTTCTCATAAAGTTTCGCAATAAACTAAACTAAACTAAATAAACTAAACTAATCATGATTTTCTTTTCTTCCATCTCTTTCTCTGATTCGTATTTAGCTACTCAAACATTTAAATGGCCCTGAAAGAGAGACGGTAAAAGAAAGAAGTGAAATAGAAGTTTAGATGGCATTACTGAGCAACTTACATATTTCGCGCATGCTCACTTCATTTTGGACAACATAAAATCAGGAGAGTTGCGCTGTAGTGAAGGGGATAAGGAAAATTATAACAAGCGGATGATTCCTGTCAAGAAGCGCAGACGCGCCGGCGCCCACGGGGGCGCCTTCTACGAATCACATCGCTGAACTTCGGCATCAACAGCAAGTGCACTCAGGGCCTTTCATTCAGCTAATGATACAAATACTAACCCCATGTTATAATACGATCCGCGAGATCTTGGCCCGTATGCTGTGTATGTATATTCAAACAACAGAGAAAATGTATTACACGCTACCCTCATCAGTAGCATTATTGCAAAATCCGACATTCCTAACATCTAAGAAATCAAGAAGGCAGGAACAAGATTCTCATCGAGGTTAATTCGGCCGCGGCGACCAACAGGCAGTAGAAATCTTTACCAAGCATAACATTTATATTTATCCCTGTTTTTAAGCTATTTATCCCTGTATTAAGAACGGACATCATTCAGAATGTCCCGCAACAGATTGATATAAGGAGCCACCTGGAATCGCCGAGGGCAAAAATCTTGGATATTGCAAAACTTAAATCGCAGATGCGAAAGAGAAGGTAAAGTAGAATACATTTCTTCCAGAACGATCCGAATTAAATTCAAATCCTTTCTCAAGAAGTATATCTATTTAAAATTAGACCGTCCCTTCATTCCTCGGCCTCGCCTTTGCGGACTACAGGACATTGTGTAGGACATGTTAGTAACTCGTGCAAAAGTACACTGAAGTGCTTGTATTGTGGCGAAAATAGACATAATAGTGATATAAACAGCAATTGTCTTCAAGAGGATTCCCCCAAGTGTATCAACTGCCAAGATGAACACTGGGCCATAGCACTGAGCATCTGTCCCGTTATACACATGCAGAGAATTGTATAGCGGCAATCGAAAATATCACAATCGCCGACGTCAGGAGAATAATTAATAGCAACATCCCTTCCGGCTCGTCTGGTTCGCCTGAAGCGCCTCGTAATCCTAATTGCAATAACTTTCCTTATCTTCCGAGGAGAAAGTCGCCCAGGGAGGGGCACTCTTTTGAGAGTTATAACAGATTTGGTCTTTTAAGTGAAGAGGTGGCTGGACCGAGATACCAGTCTTATGCCAATGCAGTAAGGTCCCGCTCCTCGTCCCTCTCTGATAGACATTTTTAATAGAATTCGTGAGTTTATTAAGGAAATAAATCTCGACAGAGAAGCGCACTGTGATGCTCTATACAAATTCAAGCAGAGCCCTCCACTTTTTTGCAATAGGGCGTCTACCAAGGCATCCCCTACTCAAGGAGCAGATAACAAAAATGACAATAGCCCACGGATCTTCTCTTCGTGCTCTCTGACTTCCTCGCAGAATAACGATTTATCCAGTGCTCTGGGTGTAATTATGAGTCTAATCAAAAACTTATGCAATATCTTCCAATCCCCGCTCCCCCCTCGTGAGACGGTGATAATTCCCAGAGACCCCATCCAGATAACCCCGCTCCATTTTACACTCAATAATCTGTTGTACTGCTCAGGGTGCAAGAGTGTCGCTCTGGGCACCGTTTATAGAATTTACGGATCAACCGTTAAGTCGTACCGTCAAGATACGATGTGCCGCTCAAGGCGTGGCGGATCACAGACTGGACGTGGCGGTTTGTCATTTGGTAAGGGCTCGAGATGCTCCAATTAATATAGGCCAGCGTAGAGTAAGAAATTTTATTGTCACTTACGACGTCTCGCAGTAACCCTCGCAGTAACGGAGATTCTCATAGTAGTCGTGTATCTTCTTGATTTTTCGGAACCCCCCCCCTCCCTCCTCCCCGAGATGCTCGAGGCTTACGTTTTTATACAATATATACAAATTAGGCCAAATTAATGCGTGGTTGCATTTTAAAGTAAAGTATGTCGTCGGTTTTGAAATCAAAAGTAGATGACTTGATTTGTGATGCTTTAATTGCTGGTTTGCAGAGAATCTACAGACGTAGATTTTGGGTATGACCTATTTGGGTCATAATATCCTTCTCCCAATGAAAAAAGAAAACGGAGGATTGACGTTTTTTTTTTATGCAGAATTTGTTACATTCGTCCCCGCGATTCTTTCGTTTGTTGATAATATATACAATTATTACAATAATTAATATAATAGTACTACTCGGAATTGTATATAGGTATTGTAATAGGTTCTGGCAGAAGTGATGAATCTCGTGCGTTTTTTTAATTCTGCTGTTAAATCTTGTAGTTTGATGCTTAGATCCATTAATTCTGTTGGGTCACGAATAATTTATCTTAATTTTAATATTTCCGGTTGGCTTAAGTCCTTACGCTTTGACTAATTTCGCAAACGGATTAAATTGTACTCTGGTAAACGAATTTGAATGAATGGTTGTAACTTTGATGGTTCCTATTGTTTTTACAGTCATGTCCGCAGTTGTTAATTTACATTCTCCGTATAGCGCAATTTGTCCCGTTCTTACAATTTTCGTTCTATATTCCTCGCGATTTTTACAGTCTATAGTAATTGTTTGTTCATAAGGGGTGAAGTATAGCCATGCTCGTTGATTTTCGAAAGCTATCCATATGGAATGATTAGATTTAATATAGCGCGTGTTACACAATATCTTTGAATTAAAATTTTGCATATACATTTGAATTTCACATAACGAATTTGTGTTTTCGTGGTATATAGGATTGGTGTATTCGCAGATATAAGTATAGTCAATTTGTTTACATCTTATGCTTAAATCTTCGCGTGTTAACGTTATATAATGTTAATTTTCGCTCTCTATGGCTATTATGGTCTGATTTACTTCAGTCAGAGTGAACATATTATCGTGATCGGGTGTGGGTAATGGTATGACCTTGAGTATATCATATTTCGGATAAGACATTAGAGGGAATTTCAAAATGGTATTATATTTGGTTCGACATAATATGCACTGACAGTGGTGCATTTTTCTATCTCAAGCCAATTTGACTCAAGGATCCTGAAAGAGAAATGGAGTCCTAATGGCAAATGTACTTGAG
The DNA here is from genome assembly GCA_017607545.1 of Acromyrmex charruanus. Classification (NCBI taxonomy): domain Eukaryota; kingdom Metazoa; phylum Arthropoda; class Insecta; order Hymenoptera; family Formicidae; genus Acromyrmex; species Acromyrmex charruanus. The sequence continues at coordinate 49,282 of JAANIC010002233.1, forward strand.
CTTCTTTCAGACTGGTTATGATCTCATTTATTAGTGTAATCCCAGGATGTAATTTTCTTTTTTTAACAAAAGTAAGGTAGTCGATAATATAATTTATATCTTGTAAGATGTCTGTAATAATGGCGTTTAGTATAAGAAAATATTTATCCATCTCCTCTCTTAAGTCCTGTTTGGCCATCTTGCTATTTATTTTGGTGGAAATGTTAAAAAGTAATTGAGCATTGTAGCTTCTTCTAACTTATCGACATGCGCGATTGTGGTAATGAGGATTTTTAAATGATTTGCCATGACATAATGAAGTGTTTGCTATTTATTATTCAAAATCATAATTTCTTTCGTGATTTTTTTCATCCGAAGCATCCGAAGCATTGGCATAGTGCCAAAAAGTACTTCTCGATAATTTCGTATGATCTTGTTCATAATAAATCTATTTTTTTCGATCTCTGAGGTCGAAAAAAGTTTCTGCAATCTAATACTTCCAGTGGTGCCAACGTTCTTACTATCATATCCGTAAAATTAGACGTTTTTAACCTATAATTCAGTTGACAATTTGTACCCAAACCAACTAGTTTTGTTTGCATAGTATTTTAAAAGAAGTTATTTTGTAAGAAAATGGAAATTTCGCGTGAAAATTTTCGGGCAATGATTTTTTACGATTACAAATGTAATCTAACTCCGAAACAATGCATCGATCGACTTCATTTGGCTTTTGGGGATGAAGCACCATCCAATAGAACTATTTATAATTGGTTTGCCGAATTCCAGTCCGTGGACGTACCTTTCTTTGTGACGAATTCCGTGAAGGTCGTCCATCCACGTCTGTTATTGCCACTAATGTTGATGCTGTGCGTGAAATAATTGAGCGAGACCGGCATATGACTTACCGCGAGATTNATACCGTGAGATTCAGGCATCCTTAGGCATTGACATGAAAGCAATACATACGATTTTGCATGATCACTTGAGCGTACGGAAACTTTGTAGTCGTTGGATCCCACACAATTTGACCGAAGCTCAAAAACAGGCTCGTGTTAAATGGAGCAAAGAAATGCTCAAGAAATTCAACTGAGGTCGGTCAAATTTGATATACAACATCGTTACTGGGGACGAAACATGGATCTATTCGTATGAACCCGAAAGTAAACAACAATCCACTGTGGATATTTCAAAATGAATCGAAACCAACAAAAGTTATTCGTTCACGCAGTGCTGCCAAGCAAATGATTGCTTGTTTCTTCAGTTATACCAGACATGTGACAACCGTGGCTTTAGAGGATCGAAGGACTGTAAATACTGATTGGTATACAACAATTTGTTTGCCAGAAGTCATAAATGAATTGCGTAGAACAAACCGAAATCGTCGCATCATCCTTCATCATAACAACGCCAGCTGTCACACAGCACGTCAAACCGTTGATTTTTTATCCAAAAAAATGTCGAATTGATGATTCATTGTCCGTATTCACCTGATTTATCACCTAATGACTTCTTTTTGTTTCCAAACATTAAAAAGAAGATGCGTGGTGAGCGATTTGAGTTGCCTGAAGCAGCTGTTGAAACATTTCATACACTAATTTCTGAGGTTACAGCGTCAGAGTGGAAAAAAATGCTTCGAAAATTGATTCGAGCGTATGCAAAAATGTATCGATCTTAAAGGCGAATACTTCGAAAAACAATAAAGCCATTTACCGAATTTTACATGTTTTTTTTCATATTGTTTGCAGAAACTTTTCCAGCAGCCTACCTATTTCGTCTTTAAACATTGTGCGTATTTGCTTGTGCACTTCTTCCTTTTGCTTCTCGGATATCTGATACGGTTTCATTAACAGGCGCACTGTCTACCTGCGTATGAATTTCATTGCGACAGTATTAATATGCGTCAATGAATCCTTCCAAATGGAATATGTCATTATACTGCAGATTTCTGATATTCCTCTTTTATATTCTTCTTTTCCTCAGCATTTAAATGCTCTAACTTTAAAATATTTTCGATGCAGGTGTTTCTTGAAATTACTATCTTAATTTCTTCTTCTTTTCCCTTTTGTATAGACGACTCATAAATGTCTTCCAATGCTATTTTTATCGGAGTTACGCAAGGTACTTGCATTTCTACATGCGTCTTCGTGGTATTTATGATATTGATTAGACAGAGATGATTTTTCGGCTGTACCAGACAGTTTCCAATAAGTACTCCTGATTGCGCTCCTTCGGCTTGAATTATTCCCGTATTGTTCGTATGGTGGCTTCTATGATTGCATCGCACCTAGGGTTGATTCTTATTATTTTGTAGAGATATAATTTCAATATACTGTCTCCTATTTTTAAAAGCTTATTGCTATAGTCGCATTTCGCAAGATGTTTTCGTAGGAAATCAACTCTAAGTATGCCTTCGTAGATTGGAAAATCATTTACAATTACGTACATGGATATTGTATCTGGCGTTCATCTAATAGTATGGTAACATTTTTTTTTTTTTTCCTAAAACAGTTATTTCGTGTCCTGCTAACTCCAGCTAACATCATCTCGTCTTCACGTATTAACGTTTCTCCCCTCAAATTCCGTAGTTTTATGGTTACTGCTATTCCAGTGTCGAAAAGAAATTTAATTTTTCCTTTCTTGAATTCTTTAATTTGCAAATTTATTAAATCCAGCTCTGTATTGGCTCGTGGCACCTCAGTGACTTGCGAAATTTGATAGTCGCGTGCAGATTTTGACGATTTCGTCCTTGGGAAATCGGCTTCTTCTCCTCCATCCATCACCATTTTATTTTCTGCTATACCTCTTCGGGTTTTTCCGTCATGCGTTTTCACGCTTCCTCCTGATGCGGTTCCTGAGCATCCATTTAACGTCCAGCATTCGGATATATCCTATCTTTTTGCAGTAATAGTAATATTTTGCAGCTGTATTTATATTATCTTGTCCGCTCGGCTTTGGCAACAAATGTCAGTCAGCGTATCTGCTAGTTCGGCATTCTTGACTACTGTCCCATTTTCCCACATTTTTGACAATATGATCCTCAGTGATGATTTAACAAGTTTGAGTATCGCGAGTTGTTATCAAGTCGGCCCTTGATTTTTTCTTCGGCAGTAGCCCCTGCTATTGCTTCTAGCATAATGTTGTGATCTCACAAGGAGTTTGATTTCATCTCGCAATCCTATTTGGAAATTCTGTAGAGTTTGTTTTGAATAGTATCTAGAATTATACGTTTTTGTTCGCTGTTATGCCCCTGTCCTTCGATCTTCGATATAATTCCATCGATATAATTCATATAATTCCATTGATAAGTTATCGACTCTCAAGCCGTATTATCTAGCGTTCTTGCCCGGTTTTTGTTTAATAGTATTAAATGCTATTTGTAAATGAGTTGTGCTTCTTTTGCTGAGATAGCAAGTTTCTAGCTTCGATTTTAATTGTTAGAAGTCATGTATATCCTGTGTCTTGAAATCTATCATTGCTTTGCCTTTTAATTTGGTGCACAATATACAGTAGCATCTAGTTAACGTTTGTTCATCTATTGGATTTTTGGCATATGAACATGCGCTTAGAAATTCTTTTAGTTTAGCCTGTAAATTTCCATCAAATTCGGATATCATTTCTCGTACTTCTTTAAGTTTCATATATTCGTTTACGTGTGAGTATTGGTGTGTACGTCCTCGATCGTACGTCTGTAAATGTTGTCTAAGCGATAATCGCTCCGCGCGTGTGTCGCGTGCTGAGTATTTCGATGATCCTCTAGTTTATCGATTCTTTTATGCATGGCTTTCATTTCTTCCCGGAGTTCTCTAATTCCGAACATTATGTTGCGTAGGGGATCTGTTTGCAAATCGTTATGGTCGTTTCCAGCTGGTAACTTCCATTACAGCTTGCGCTAATTCTCCGGACGAGGCTGTCGGTGCTTGTCGCTTTGCACTAGGCGGAGTGCGGTGCATTTCTGTAACCGTGTTATCTCCGTAATTTTCTTCGGGATTAAAAATGCTACTGTCGTATGACGTAAGGGAGTATTCTCGTCTGAGACTCTACTAAGAGTTCTGCTATGATTTATTCTTGGAAGTACAAATTAGTTCGGTCCGTTTTCCAAAAGATGGCTCCGGCTGTTGTGAATGGTTCATAGTGACAGCTGATTTTGGCGTTTTCAGAGAGGTTAGACATCTGCTAATAATATTCAGTTTATATCGCTTTGAGTTTCATACAAAAACCTTGATTTTTATTGTGTTTGAAATGTCGAATTTTGTGTTAACTAAGCAACATTTGCTTAACCAACATTCTAATTTTCTAGAGGTTCTAATTTTCTGCTTTAATTGGAAGAAAAGTGCAGCTGAAGCCCATCGAATGCTTGTCGAAGTTTATGGTGACACTGCTCCAACTGATATCATGTAGGGAATGGTTTCGACGTTTCAAGGATGGAGATTTCAGCGTTGAAAACAAGCCTCGCTCTGGACAGCCAAAAAAATTCGAAGCAAAGAATTAGAGGCATTACTCGAAGAAGATCAGAGTCAAACGCAAGAGGAGCTTGCAGAATCATTGGGAGTAACTCAACAAGCCGTTTCTGCACGATTGAGAGCCATGGGAATAATTCAAAAACAAGGAAATTGGGTGCCTTATGAACTGAAACCGAGAGACGTTGAAAGGCGATTTTTCACTTGCGAACAGCTGATTCAAAGACAACAAAGAAAAGATTTTTTTACATCGGATTGTGACTGGAGATGAAAAATGATATTCTATGACAACCCCAAGAAGAAAAAATACTACGCTAAGCCCAGTCAATCGTTGCCATCGACCGCAACATCAATACCAAAGCCGAACATTCATGGTTCGGAGATCATGCTCTGTATCTGGTGGGACCAAAAGGGTGTTGTTTACTATGAAACCTGGCGATTCCATTACGGGTCAGTATCGGCTACAATTGATTCGTTTGAGCCGTGTATTGCGAGAAAAACGGCCGGAATACGAGCAAAGACATGATAAAGTTATTTTTCTTCATGACAACGCTCGGCCTCATGTCGCAAAAGTCGTAAAAAAATATTTGGAAACGCTCAAATGGGATGTTTTACCGCACCCGCCGTATTCTCCGGACATTGCTCCTTCTGATTACTGGTTGTTCCGAAGGATGCAGCACGATTTGGCAAGTCACTGATTCACTTCTTTCGCAGAAATCGAAAATTGGCTCCAAAATTGGATCGCCTCCAAAGATGAGTCATTTTTTCGAGATGGAATTCGAAAATTGCCTGAGAGATGGGAAAAAGTAGTAGCCAGCGATGGACAATACTTTAATTAATCTGTTCATTCATTTTGTTTTGAAATAAATACATTTTTTAACACAAAAAAACGGACCGAATAATTTGTACTCCCAATATCTCGTCTGTGCTATCATCACTAAACGTATCATCATCGTTTCTTGTTTCGGAATAGAACTTTTGCCTTTTTACTGTCATTGTTACTACGAATGATCCGAGCCGTATGCTCTCAATGTTTTGCAATAAAGTAGCGTGTTCGTGTAAAATACGAAGAAGTGTTTAATATTATTGAGAACCTTACGATCCCGAAACCGCGGCTGCAACATTCTGGCATTTACGATCTTGTTTTCACGAGTCTTACTCTTCGCTTGAATTTAATTCGATGAGATTTACTCGATTTTCGCGGATTTCGCAATTTAGTGTTTTCGCGGTTGTCACGATTCTCGCGGTCCGTTCCGTCTGCTACAGGTGGCGAATTTAACCGTTCTACTGGGCACTGTGCTTGTAAACTTAATAATCACGATGCATTCGGTGGAAGGTTATCAGTATTGTCCGACATTCACGCGGTTTGCAAAAATTTTCGATTTACAGTAGATGTACAGTTAGTGCTTGTAGTTTGCTTGGCCTAGGTTACATGATCAGCTCGCTGTTACCGAGGTTGATCGATATGCGTAGTCTGCTCTACTTGGTTCCAACGTGCGTTGTCCTTGGGTGAATTCCGGTATGGTAAAGCTAAATCCCACCGCTGCCACCAAATGTTGTATCGCTCAAGGTACAAGGGTGCCGCTCCAGTCACCGTTTCTAGAATTTACGGGTCAGCTGTTAACCGTCAAGGTACGACGTGCCGCTCAAAGCGTGGCGGAATCACAGATAGGACGTGGCGGTGTCGTTTAATAAGGGCTCGAGGTCCTCCAATTAATATAGGCCATCGTTTGTGGTGTAAGAAGTTTTATTGTCACTTACGAGTACTCGATGTGTTATAATCTTACGATGTCTCGCAGTAGCGCTCGCAGTAACGGAGATTCTCACAGTAGTCGTGTGTCTTGACTTTTCGGAACACCCCGAGATGCTCGAGGCTTACGTTTTTATATATACAAATTAGGCCGAATTAATGCGTGGTTGCAAAGTAAAGTATGTCGTCGATTTTGAAATCAAAAGTAAGTGACTTGATTTGTGATGCTTTAACTGCCGGTCTGCAGAGAATCTGCAGACGTAGATTTTGGGTATGACCTATTTGGGTCATAACAAATCTAATAACTTTTCTGACATACGCAGCCACGCTTATGACAATGGATATGGTTGCGGTTTTCGGAATTGAATCGCTCCATCAAATTAACAATGACTCTCGCGTGCTGGTGTCTTCAGGAGGGGTGTCCTTGGCCCGCCTCTCCTCTGGCGCGGGAGTTGTCCCGATGGCATCGCCGGGACGCCCCCTTCCTCAGGGTCGGGAAGGGAGGGGCTCCGCCGGTAGCTCGCATGTATCCCTCGGCAGGCCCGCGAATCGAATAAGAGTTTTTCAGTGACTCCTAAAGAGCTAAGAAAGAGCTAAAGAAACGCTCTGAAATCTGTTAAGAAACATTCGGCTTCGGGATTGGTCCAAGTTGATTTCTCCATGATCGCTAATCTTCCTGCGGAATTCTTGACACGCTTGTTAGATGTCTACAATAAAATCCTTGATAAGGGGAGTTTTTTCCGGACTCCTGGAAAAACTTGCTGGTAGTATTGATTCCCAAAGCAGTAACGCAGTTAGACCCATATCCCTCATGTCTTTTTTATGCAAATTCATGGAACGAATGTTATATTACAGACTAAGTTGGTTTATCGAGTCTCGGCCTATCCTTCCTCTAGCACAGTTGGGCTTTAGGCCTTTTAGGGCCTGTGATGACAATCTAGCTGTTCTTAGAACCACTGCGGTTAGAACGGGCTTTCTCAATCGGACTCCCACAATAGCGGTTTTCTGTACGGGGGTATTCGATAATGTCGACCCTCACATTCTTGTGGCTGACCTTTTCGAGATAGACATTCCTGCCTCTCTCAGGAAGTTTAGTGATAATTTAATCAGCAATAGGCAGATAAGTTTCGTCATCGACGGGGGGAGTTACACGGTCCGTACACCTCGCTTAAAGGAACACCTCAGGAGTCCACCTTGAGCCCTTTTCTTTTTGATATACTTAAGGACATTCGACTAACATCTCCACCCTAATACCCGTCTATTGCAATATGCGGATGACGTTGTCCTCTACTCTACACAATGGAATTTGAATGATGCTATCGCTTCCATTCAGGCTTTTCTTGATATGGCAATTGGATATTTAAACTATAGGAACCTAGAGGTGTCCTCACATAAGTCTAACTGGATTATTTTTCGCAAGGCTACTGTGAAGACTGCTGCTTGCCTGTCCATCAGCGGAGCACCGATACTAGGGCTCATATCGTTTCCTGGGCGACATCCTGGATCATAAATTTAGTGGAAGACATCACCTCCGCTACTTAATAGACAAGAGCAGAAGAATTAGTCCGTCGGCACTCTCAGGTATTAAATGGGGATCTCATCACGGACTTCTTCTAACTATCTACAGGTCCACCTTTCGAAGCGCCGTGGAATACGACTGTCAATTCTTTTCATGGAGTCCTTCTACGGTGGACTTCCTTAAATTGCAGCGTCTCCAATACAAGGTAATTAGAGAAGCGATGGGATATCATATTTCAACACCCATCAACATCATGTTTAGTAAGAATAAAGAATTCAAAATGAATATTAGATTTAATCTAATTGCTTCTAAATTTGTTTATAAGGCCATGGCAAACAAATTTAACTTGGTGTACGCGCTGGAGGAGCTTGAAATTACCACCATTAGAAAGAATCTCAAGACGGAGGCCATTCAAAGCTCCAGGCTCTTCAAGTATTACGTCACTAATCGTCACAAGAAGTGAACTATCCATCGCCCTACCTATTCCCCTGTCCTCTGGCATACTTATGAGATATATGCCCAGGAAATAACATACGTCAAGGACATGTTGAATGCGACCAAAAGGGCAACAGCAATTTAATTGTGGCGGACTTCCTACACAAATCTTCTGAGTACACGCAGAATGCCATATCTTTCTATACGGATGGCTCAAAAAATCCGGAGGATGCTGTCGGAGCCGGAGTTTTTTCTACCGAGATGGCTGGCAACATCAGTCACAGACTCCCCGCGGAAACATTCATTTTCTCAGCGGAGCTCTAGGCCACATACCAGGCCATTCTCGCTGTCATAGACCTTGGTATCTTCTCGGACTCCAGGAGTGCTCTTGATGCAGTTTAAGATCCCGGAAAAGCTCACCGCAACTACATCACCTATTTGATCAAACAGGCTTATTATGAAACTATTAGCAAAGATAGAGAGATTATCCTGTTCTGGGTCCCGGCATTCCAAGGAACGAAGCTACGGATTCAATGGCCAAGCAGGCAGCGCTGAATGGATATTCATCAGCATTTCATGTACCTTACGAAGATTTCTTGACCGAGTCGAAGAATCGCGCCTATGCTCAGTTCGAGGGATACATGAAATCGCTTTCCGCCTCCAAGGATGCAATATATTATGAGCGGTACCACGACATCCAGGAGAACCTGATTTCACGAAACCTCTTTCAGCAGAGAGGCAGTTGTGCTTATGAATCGCTTCAGGTCCAATCATATCAATCTTAATGATAGCCTCTGTAGGGTTAACATGATCGATTTACCCGCCTGTCCCTGCGGAGACCCTTGCCAGAGCATTAATCATGTTATATTTCATTGTGAGAAATATAGTTCAAATTCTAAGCAAATACAGGAATTTATAGCTAAAACATTTCTTAGCACCTCACAAGATCTACCCCTTTCCCTCTCCTCTCCCATCCCTAAACTATGCCGCTTACTCTTGGCCTTTATGAAGACCAATGACCTATTTTTTTAAATATATACCTCTCCCCTTCCTCCCATGGCGCGCAACCACCGCTGGGTGGCAGCAGGCACCCGGTTCGAGGGGAGTGGCAGCCATTTTAACCAGTGCAATTTGGATTCGCACAAGCTCGCAGAGCCTCAATGGCCTAGTTCAATCTGTTAGGTTGCCACAAAAAAAAGGATAAGAAGAAGAAGAAGAGAAGAGATTCATGAGGCAGAGCGACACTTTTTTTTGTCAAACTTTTATTTATTTTTGGGCGAAAACGCATCGATTGGATGTATTTTCATCACTGTTATTAAACTCGATTAAGAGTGCCGTACAAATGTGGTCACAGTTCCTCAACAATAATCTCGATATTATTTGGATAATCTAGACATTTAATTACGCGAAAATACATCGACTAAAAATATTTTTATTAATATTAGGTGTAGTAACAAGATATCCATTATTTTTCCAATAGATGGCTTTAGTAATCTCGCGTTGTATAAGTGCGATCGGGTTACGCTAGGTGGCGTTAGAAAGACAAGATTTCGTACTAAAAAAACTTCTCAGACAGTTTTGTGATTGCTTGAC
>JAANIC010002273.1:1232-16776 GCA_017607545.1 Acromyrmex charruanus
TATAATAATCACAGAGCAACTAAAGTTATGATCAAAGTTAGACACACGCATACGAACTTACTTTAAATGAAATCATCTCAAAAATGACTGCGCGATAATTACTTTCGGTCTTTCAACATATAATCAATGTGAAATATTATAATAATACCAAATTTAGTTAGAATTTTAATTTCATGCTAGCATCTTAAAACCTGTAAAGAACTTTTTTAGGATAATACAACTTTTTATTATTTTTAAGATTATTTTATATAAAATACATATATATGCGAAGCTATAGACAATAGTTTTGTAGGCAAATGGGACCCTTCTTTTACATATAGTAATTTAACGTTTAATTTTGATCATAATTGGTGTTACTTTGTAGTTCATCGATTTCATTTCTTACTTTAATATTTATCCCGAAACATTTTTTTAATAACAGTTCATCACAATCTACGACAAAGGCAGATCAACATCTACAAGATGATCTGCAAAAATTAAAGAAAAGGCGCGAAGCTGCAACGCAGATATCATATCCAGCGGAGAGACATGAGATTCAAGAAATACACGTTGTTGAGTAATTATTAACTTTTCTTATATTAAATAACATTAACATGAAATGAATGAGATATGAAAATTAAATATTAACTTCCAATAAAAGTATAATTCATATTATGTTAATATACAAAATATGTAATAAATTTTAAACTATGTTTCATGTTATTTACAAATTGATAAATCACAAAATATTTAGGTTTTTTTCAATTATAAAAATTTTAAAAATTTCTTACGTAATATGACCGTCATCATATTTCCTGTATGTAGAATATAAGCAAAAAGTATTGTAAATACTAACATTTTCTGCTTATATATTGCTCAAATACGGAATTTATTATGATAGATTCAATAATGAATGTATGTAAACGCAAAGAAGAGATCGCTAACAAACGTATCGCGACGATTGCGGTTACTTCGTATGTAACGAAATACTGGTGCATATTTAGCATGCATGTATAATGTGCAATACGCTTACTATCAGAATTGCCCCTAATAAACGGTCATTCATTTATCTTAATTAAATAATTTCTCATTAGTAAGAACGAAAATTGCAAAATGGCGAAGAATTAACTTCTTTGTTCAATTTAAATTACTTCAAGTATCGTACTTTATATTTATAATCAGACACCCTAGCAGTATATCTGTCAACATATTACATTTCTATATAAGTATATAACATTATATTTCAATAATCAATTTTAAAGACATTAATTTTATACAAATGCAAATCATAAATAAATTACAAATGTAAATGTTAACGAATTGATAACATCAATACTGAATCCAAAAAATGCAAATTTTGTGTGTGTGTGTGTGTGTGTGTGTGTGTGTGTGTATGTGTGTTGTTTTGATATCTCAACAGGACGTACACTTTGAATTAACATTATTATGTATTTCATGGCAATTTTCTCCTTTTTAAATAATACGTAACAGTTTCTATCTTTTTAATAATATGTAAATATACAGGCCTGGACAAGACATTCCGTGTGAGGGTGTATCAGAGACACTAGAGACACCAGAGAAACCAGAGACATCAGAGATACCAGAGACACTAGAGTCTAGCGAAATACGAAGCACTGCTATGCAAAGTTCTTCAGTTGTAGAATATAGGCTTGAACAAAATAGTTCGAGCGACGATAGTGTATCAGAGGCATCAAAGTCTAGCGAAATTCGTAGTACTACGACGCAAAGTTCTGCAACTGTGGAAAACATGGCAAGACAAAGCAGTGACGGTGGGGATATAACAGTCTACGGCGAAACGCGAAGTCCTTCGACTGTGGAACCACCATCAAAACAAATAAGATTAGATTCTGGTAATTACTCGCATCGTTTATCTTGTAAAGATAAATCTTACATATTATACAATTTGTAATAAATATTTGGTTGGAGAAAAAGTTTCTTCGTATTTGTTAATTCAAAATTGTATATACAATATCTTTGTCAAAAATGCACGAAATTTAAATTTAAAAAAAGGGTTTTAAAGTTTGAAATTTCTACTTTCGAAAGGTTACTATATTTTTTGAGTTTCTGTGAGTTTGGTAATTTTTACATTTAAAAAACTACGAGCTGAAAAAGATGAAAAATTTTCTTTTCACTTTGGGGGGTCTCTCACGTGCTTTAAAAAAATTTACGAAAATTTTCGACTATCTATCGTGAAAGCTTGAAGCTTTCCCTACAAAATCATTTTTAAAAAATGTTTCTATGATTTTTTGTTTCTAAGTCATTCGCGAGTTAAGTAAAAGAGGCATTCTGACTTCGATTGTTCATAACTCCGATAAAAATCATCATATCCCAATTTAAAAAACAAATTTTTAAAGCTGAAACTTTGCTGTAGCAAATGATATAATTGTAACGAAAATTTTACAACAAATGAAAAACTTTTGGAAAAAAATTTTTTTAAATACGAAGAAATTTTTTCCCCGACCTAATATAACTTCTCCTGATCACATAAAACTGGTTAACAGAATAAAATTATATAGAAAATTAAACAGAATCTTTTGTTGTGTTGCAATTTTTGTCATAACTTATCAAATGAAAATTACAAATGTTATAGATCATATTGAATTCGAAAAGAATTCAAAACCGCCGCTGATACAAGGTATCTTTGTACAAAGGATATTATGCCATCTGTTTTAATAGTCCAAATTTACTAATCGTTAAAATGAAATATTTTTTAAAACAACCTTTTCAAATGAGTTTAGAAAGAGGTCAATTTTTCATTTTATCAAAAGTATCGATTATGTAACTTTTTTTCGTAAGCCAGAGATGTAAATATGAAAACCTTTTTCATTGAAATTATCAAATTTTTTTGGTTTTCAGATTCAGTCATACAGAAAAATTCCCCTATCATACATAATGATAGAGGAATTTTTTAAATAATTTAACCCGTATTATATGACTAAGAGAAGTGTTGCTCTATTAAAATTGCTGAATATGGCACTGTATTGAAACATTGTAATAATGCCGGAAGATGAACAATTTCCCAATTTAAGCTATAATTTCAGTTTTTAAAATACGATTTCTCTAAATTATTGTTAGGAATAAACTTTTGACAAAACCAATTGTGCTAAGATACTCATTTTACATATTTACCATTTTTATAGATTCAGATGTAGTTGAATAAATGTCACTGTGGCGGATTCTCATTTGACTATGAAAGCATTACGCAGACAAGTAGCATCCATATTTGGCTGGAAGATCAAAGAATAAAACATGCAATTCTGAATGTTTATCGTAATAGGATCAAATTACAAATTAAATAATAAATGTCTTGTAAATATAATAATCTATATTATTTTTCATAAATCACATTTCAAAAATTTTCTTAACAACTATTTCGAATTGTTAAAAAGTTAAATTTGCAAATATGATTTATATAATATAATATTATTACACATTATTATATTTGAAAGACTAAAGAGTGTATGTATTGCAAAGAGTGTAAATTGGATGCTTCGCTTTTTTCTCGAAAAATTGACATACGATCTATACACGGTAACAAAAAAAATTTAGAATGTAAATATAAACGCATCAAGTATAGTGTTATGTTTAACAATATTAAAATATAAATATAATGTGCCAAATAAAAGATAAATAGAATCATTAAATTAAAAAACAACGTTTATCGAGGAATAATTATGTCTGCAGTAATTAATCGTATACTTCGAAAACAAAACTGATACAATTAGAAATGGATGGTTCATTTCGAATAATCTAATAACGCAGTTTACGTATGCATACATTATAATTCATATTTAAAGCTATACTGTATTTTATACAGGTGTCCGGAAATCGGCCGCAATACTATAAGAAGAAATTCGGGACTTAAGAAGGAAAAAAAATGTATATAAAGATCGTTCTGGAAGTAAGTCGCTTGCGAGTTATAACTATTTTAAGAAAATTGTAATTTATTTTTTTAATCATAATCTATTTCATATGGTTTTAACATAAATAACTACATTTCAGATTATTTTGGCATTACCAAACATGCACCACGCGGATACGTACTCCGCTAAACATCCCTCTTTTTTAATCTTTTTTATTTAAAAATTTTTTTATTTTACTAGAAGAATACCAAGTAGATTATGCCTCCACGTGCATCTTGAATAATGCCAAAATGTAGTTAAAAAAATAATATGAAATAAGTTATTATTCTAATTAAAAATAATCAATTACAATTTTTTTTTAACATAAATGTAGTTATAATTTGTAAACGACCTATTTCCGGACTTTTGTTTATATAGCTCTTGTTGCTTATTTTGAGTCGCTAATCACTTCCCGAAGCATTGCGGGCGATTTTCCAGATACCCTACGTGTTTTTTATTAATATTCTTGTTTTATTGGCACTCTCTTATATTCATATATTAATTATTATTTTTGTTCTTCAGAATTATAAGTAATTTGATGCGTTTCTTTTTGAAAATAATTGTGCTTATTAAACGTATTATACTACATATTATTATTTTAGGATAAAAAATGCAGTCAATCATGATATCGTTTATCCTACAGAATTTCCTTTCTTCTTAAGAAAATAAATTAATAAAAGATTATTTTCATATATTTTCGGAGCATAAATGGACAATAGGGAATGTATAGTTTAAATTTCTGCGGAAATTATGTATTATTACCATAGAAATTCCTGTAGAAATTATGTATTATTTAATTTTATAATGTGTTTATTTATACTTTGAATATAATGGCAGCGAATATTAACATTTGTTAATATTTAGATAAAAGAGAAATAAAATGCGTTTATAAATTGGTAAGAAAAAAATGTATTTTTTCTGTATGTGAATTGGCTTTCATGTATGTCGATTTTGAATTAATAAACGTAAGATGCATGATAAATTGTCCACCACAATTTTATATATTTATTTTTTATTAATACTTAATGAAAGATTAAGATACTTAATCAAAGTTCAGAATTAATGTATTATTCTGTTGTCAAATATTTTAATCAATAGCAATAATCAGAATACGCCGGAAAACGCCGGATCAGAATTCTGCCGAAAACAGAGATTTTCAAACTACACATGCATTCAGTATTTTTTATTCTTCTATTTATTTTTTATTAATACTTAATGAAAGATTAAGATACTTAATCAAGTACGGAATTAATGTACTATTCTGTTGTCAGATATTTTAATATCAGCGAAACAACTGTTATATAATATGCAATGAATACCGTTATATTGCTGTTCGTTTATTATAACATAAATAATAAAACAATGTATAATAATAGTTTCATAACTCGGTTGTATTACATATATAAAGTAAAGTTATATATATAGAGTGTAACATCTGTTACATTATTTGTTACTTTCATGTTATATTGTTTTTATATTTGGTATTTGCTGGATACTAGGATGTCTCGCGAGACTTCTCCAACCGCCACAGGAAGGTAGATGGAATCGAAATAAATATAAAAGTTCTTTACCGTTTAGCCATATTCGTAATAATATTCAAGATATTAATGTTTGCAATTGTACTAATGAAAGCGCGCCGATAGAAACGCTCCGGCCGCTCTAAGTAGAGTCTGGCCCTTTTTCAAACATAAACTGCGCCGGCAGCGCGTTGGAAAGGTAAGAGAGGAAGCGCACCATTGCTTAGCTATTCGAGCGGCCGGAGCGTTTCTATCGGTGCGCTCTCATTAGTACAATTGCAAACATTAACCCCAAGACACAATGCGAAGCAATAGCGATAGCAATAGACATAGCAATAGCGATAGGAATAAAGAAATCCAATATACGGGAATCCATATATGTCAATGCACATAGAAACACAGAGTAGCGATAGCGACAACGATAGTGATAAATTTCCGACGAGAATTTTTCCGTTGGAATTCTGTATTTATCGCCTTATAGCCTACCAATCAGCGTTCAGATTTTTCATTCTGTTTATATACGCTATAATCTATTTTCACGTTTAATTCCAGTTTCGATTCCTAATTTGATTGTGATAAACTTAAAAAATGGATCATTTCATATTGTAATAATAATTATCATACGGATAGTACATTATCGATAATATATTATGACATACAAGGCATTGACGACAATCAAGTAAGCAGTATGAAAAATCGGTGACAAACTTTTAATCGATCTCGTACGAAGTCGCTCTTACCTATATGATAAAAATATGAAAGATTATAGAAATGCAAAACTAAAAAAAATGCATGAAAAGAGATGGCTGAAATTTTGAATGTTACAAGTAATTTTGAACTAAAAATTAATATATTTATAAATTTGAAACAAAAAGGCTATATAAGCTATGCAAAGTATTCATTGCTAGAAATCTTTTCAAATAAAAAATAATAACGATTTAGATGTTTATTATTAAATTAACTAAAAATATTAAACATTATAAACTTAAGTAGGAACAAAAACAATAATGAACAAATGTTTCGATCCCTATCGTCATTTGCAATGTTGTTACAATAATTTTTTAAATTAACTATAATATTAAAGTTAATTAGAACTTATAGCTTTTTTAGTTTCAAAATTATTTTTATTGGTTCTTATTCTTATTTTATTTATTTACTTATTTAACAATTTCTTTTCTATAAACTGCTAAACATACAATTTACTGCTAAACATAGCTTGTTAAAAATATATTTTTATGACGTAAGTATTATATTACAATTCATCTTCCATCTTTCCTAAATATTTGCATGAAAATATAATAAATAGAAAATTGTATGTATGTATGTATATATAAATGTTTCAGAAATACTTCCTATGTAACACATTTTTAATTCAAACATTATAAAATAATATATTTACCAAAATTTTCTGATGAAAATCTGCTTAAAAAATATTTCATTGAAAGCAATTTTTGTTCCTGTAGTGACTTATGGTAGTGTTTTCAGGTCTACTTAGTAATTTAGCAGAAGAGCATACTACAATATGTACGCGATTTGATTGATTGGCCGTATTTATTTTTTTCGCCGCATTGTGCTACGGGCGATAGTTTATATATTTCTTATTTCTTATATTATTTCTTATATTATTCCTATCGCTGTACTATCGCTATTGCCTTGCATTGTATTTAAGTTTTTAATATCTCGATTATTATTACGAATATCGCTAAACGATAAAGGATTTTTATTTTTATTTTGATCCCATCTACCTTCCTATGGGCAGTTGGAGAAGTTTCGCGGGACACTATGTACATAGAAGTCGTAGATGGTAGATCTCAAATCGTAAGAAATTGACCAATTCTAGTCAAGTATTCTCCCTATATTTGCCTATGACTGGTCAAGTTTCCCTCAACTTAAGACCCCACGATCATCTATAGATTTGTTCGCATCGCATCTTCCAACATATTCCAATATGCTCTTACCGTAGCTCTTACTCCAACGCGCTTGATAAAGTGAGTAGGAGCTATGGTAGGAGCATGTTAAAGTATGTTGGAGCTTGCGATGCGAAACCTTATGATTTCTATGATAAACGATCCTAAAGTCTATCCAAAAGATAGGTTAGGTTAGGTTCTATAGTTTGCTTTAGAGAGTCTACAATCAGAGTGACGCCATACGGGTATCACTTGTGATTAGTCCGCCATGTTTTAGCCATTCCCTCCAGTTTTTTAAACGCATTATTTTCTAAATTTTGAATTCATGCTAAAAAATGCTCAAAAATTGTGACAAATTAAAAAATGATAATAAATAAATATTGTATATAAAATAATAAAACTTTTACATATATTATTTATTATAAAATTTCATTTATATATTTTGTATTATTGCAATATTGTACATTTTGTAATATTACACATTACTTTATACAAAAACGTTATTTATTGCACATTATTTGCGCTATTAAATGCGCTAGTTTATTATCCATTCTCTGTTCCTACATTTTAGGAGCAAAATGCATCTGTAATAATATAAAAGAAATCAAAAATTCAGAAAAATATTATATGTGTATATACCATTTCATAAAATATTATATATTAAATATCGTAATTATCATATTATTTGATTTAGACTCACAATGCAATGATATATAATTGAAAAGATTACGACAAAAAGAGAAAGAATTAAATTCGTAACCAATGTGATGACTATACATATACTTAGTGCCAAGACACTACTGTGTCTTCAGATATTATAATTAATCTGTGTATATTGTATGTTACATTTTTATTTTAATATTTTAAATTATTTATAAAGAATAAATTACTTTACCTCACATATAGATGAATTTTTTGACGGTGTCCAATTTTTATATTTGCCATTTATACTCTTTAACCAATTCATTCGACGTTCTGTGTCTTTTGGAATTATTTTCATAACATATCCTTTTTTTAATGAATTGTTACAAAACAATATTGTCCTATATTTCTAAAATAATTTCGATAATTTTATTTTTATCAATGTATCTTTACGTATCTATGTCGTTCAATGCTGTTGCACCTAACCCTAAAACTGACAGTCTGTTGGATAGACTGAGACCATATATCTCTTTCTCTCTCGCAGAATTTCGTTAAAATATGACATCATCTCTCGTATGACGCCACTCTGATTATAGGCTCTCTAGTTTGCTTCTATTACTAATAATTAGTTGATATAGCAGACTAGTAGCAATCACAACAAATCAATTTTGTTGTCACATATTTACCGATTACTTGTTAAAAGTACTGATGACTTGTAAATTAACAAAACCCTTTCTCTCATTGTAGAACAGACTAAACTAAATCGAAAAGTCCTTTATCATTTTGCAATTTCGCAATAATTTAAGAGATATTAATTTCTAAAGATCACTAAATAAGCACATCCGTGCGGACTACTATTAAGACTGCGCCTATCAATTACAGTCAATTATCGCGCGAGGACTACTTGGCAGTCATTACTCCCCGCGCAACAAGCGATCGCGACCAATAGGCGTATACTTGATGGTAATCCGCGCGGATAAAGTGCTCATTAAGTGATATTTAGAAATTAATATCTCCTAAAGCAAAAATTGCACAATGATAAAAGACTTTTCGACTCACAAGAGAAATTTCACAACTGTCCGGAACCGATTTAATTCTTCATGAAATATGTTGTTAAACACAAAAATCTAAGAAACACTATTTTTTTATACGTGCCCTAAATCATGTTTAAGAGGTGAAACATTCCTTTAAAAAAAAACAGTATTTTTCTTTCGAGGCGAATATCGTTGAAAGTATAAAAAATGGAAAAAAAATTTTTAAACAAAAGTATATCTTGATTTATATTTGTTAGAATCTTTAATATGTTAATACAATTTGATTTCATTCTATGTGTGCAATATAAGCTTTGATCTAAAAATTAACTAGCAAATTCTTTGTCTACAAATACGTAACTTCAAATTCATAAAGAGGAAAAGAATTAAAAACTTACTTTCCTCATTAAATATTGTACATAATGCACTCCATCAATTTCTATTTGATAGCATTTGTTTGAGCGTTTATAAACTCAGATATTATAACAGTTCGAATACATTATTTGTAAAATACAAGAGATGAATGTACGTTATGTGTTAACGAATCAATTGGATACATTATCATATATAGAGGTCATGAATTTAATTTAGGCGCGAAAATCTGCATTAACACGGCTTTGAATCCGGACTGGATCGAGCAGCTCGATTGGCTTTAAAAATAATTAATAATATCGAACGCAGATGAGATGACGTAGCAGAAAAATGTGAGTTGCCGAACGATTTTTGAGGTAAAAAAGCAAACTGACGCCTTCGATTTACCATACCGAACGCACTTACAACTGTTTGCTGAGCGGATCCGTGAGCGCTCGCTGCTATTGGTGTATTCTTCTAGATCATCCAATAGCAACGAGCACTCACGGATCCACTCCGCAACAGTTGAGTTTGCTGAACGCGACCAATGTAAAGTAAAATGGCGATACATTAGTTTCAGTATAACGGTATGCGGTACTGAAACTAATAGGGTACGTTTCCACTGAGCGCATCACGCGTTACGTCGTTCCTTACCACGAGTCTCACACAATATTGTAGGCGAAAGGGTTAATTATATTTTCGGGAAGGAGATCCATCTAACCTAATCTAACCTGCAATTTCAACTTGCTGAAGATTCCTGAGGATCGATTCTATATCTTGAAATGAGGCGAAAATTATGAAAGTGAGCGAATTTAATGGAATACTGATTATTTCATTGGTCAGCACCTAGTAAATTTGCTCACTTTTGTAATTTTCATCTTGTTTACAGAATCAACCTCCTGGTTAGAAATCGACGCATGCGTACTAAAAATTGGGGACCACATAAAAAGTTCCATATTGTATGTACTTATACTGTGCCCCCCCCCCTAAATCTACATTATTACTACACTAGTACAGATTCTTTCTAAACTTAGCACGGCGCTAGTGCTGCACCAGTGGAAAACGCTATAACTAGGTAACTATAGAAATCGTGCAAATTATGCCGCTTGCTTTTTTTCTCCTCTATTACATGTAGCCCGGTAAGCGGCATGAGCCAGTGACAAATTCACATTACTAAGCACTTTTTAATAGAATTAATTGATTTAAATGCAATTATTAATTAAATCCGTTGAAAAATAAGAATATTGATGAAATGTGGATAGAAATAAATTAATATGTTAAAAAAAATTCATATTAAAGTTTACTTATCAACCCGTGTTGCTTACAGCCCTACATGTAATAAAGGGAAAAAGAAGCAAGCGGCATGGTTTGCGCGATGTTCCTATAGTTACCCAGTTAGTTTCTGTACCGCGTACCGCGCTACATGTAACCCACTGAATTATATTTACACTGAAATGGGCATCTTCGCTGTGAAGCATAGAAAATCATGGCACCAATTGATCAACGCCATTTTAATTTGGTCAATATAAGAGCAAATCAGAAGCTTTCAGGTGCTCATGCGCACTTACGTTTAGTGTTCTTTAGTGAGATGCATATGTCAGCAAGATCATCGTGTGTGGGATTATATTTGAAAGATTACTTTAAAAGATTATAAAATCGCGTGACTAAAATGTGCAAAGTATCAACATGAAGAGCTGTGTGCCTGGGTGTGGGCAGAGAAGTAAAAAAGGCATTTCATTTCATAGGTAAGAATTTTTGTATTAAATGTATCAGTTTCTGCATATGTGTTAACAACGTAGGATATGAAAAGTATTATTAATATTATTTTATTGAATGTACTAATAAAATTGAAGTAACATAATTTTTTTTACATAGCATATCTATACAGATTTCTATACATCGATCGATACATCGATCACAGCACGCGCACAAACGCTTCTGATTCGCTCAAATATCGTCCCAACTAAAATAGTGGCTGATCAATTGTAGTTACAAATTTTCTTCGATGCCCATTTCAGTGTATATATAGTTCAGTGATGTAATCACACCCTTAGGGTGATGTCCCATGCAGCCGATTTTATTTACAAATTTCGCAAGCAGATCTAAAAGAGTAATTCTGTGTTGGTGATACGCGAATCCACTTACGCATGATCCGCTGCATGGGACATCACCCTAAGGGTACGATTACATCACTGAACTATATATACACTGGAATGGGCATCGAGAAAAATTTGTGACCACAATTGATCAGCCGCCATTTTAGTTGGGACGATATTTGAGCTTTATAGGAACTCTAGTTAAAGCTATCGCCTCCTTTCTTTTTATGGAGCAAAGTTTCGCTGGCGAAGTTACTCCCACTATGCTGTGAATAAAGGAGCGTTGAACAAACAGTTCAAAAAATTGATCAATTAAAAAATGTTTCGAAATATTTGGCTCATCAAGTGAACCATACTCAAAGTCAGCGTTGTGTCGCTCATAGTTGGATAATGACCTAGTTTCTACCGAGGGTTTAAACCGGATCAGAATGTAAGAACGACAGTCGAGCATTCCCCCGTCGTTCGACTGTAAGGAGCTCCGCACAATAAAAGGAACAAGAAACAGAGAACAGAAAATAAGAATTTCAACCTATCAGAAACTATGTATTCCTCAATATATGATTTCTGATAGGTTGAAATTCTTTGTTCTCTGTTCCCTGTTCCTTTTATTTTGCGGAGCTCCCTAACAGTCCACCCTGTCGGTGGAAACTAGGCCAGTGTCGAACTTTGAGCGTTTATTCGCTGGATTCGTCAATCTAAAAAATTGATGGAGAAGGGATAAAATACCAGCTTTTACTCGCTGTATGAAATTGTACTTTAGTCTTACTTCGATAATGTTGCAATTGTGAATATCATATTCCACCACCATCACAACTGGAAACGAGGTTGTCTTAGAGTCCTTCTAGTAAGGAGTCAAGTCATAAGGGTCCGATCTCTGATTGGTCAGATTTTGAGTCTCTTTAAAGCCGCCATTTGCAAATACTTTCGATGCGATAGTGAATCTGTGAATTGATGTGAGCAACTGTTTCATGATGTAGAAGGTGCGAACGCGAAATCGAACTATCAAAGATTTGTTCACGTTGCACGCTCCAATGTGTTTGCGTCATCTGAACCAATATAGCGACTAAATTCGCGTCGCGTTAGAGCATACTCCATAGATCAATTAAGAGTACGCTCCATTTGTCTCACCTCAGAAGATGATACGATTGAGACATGTTGCGCATGCATGCGTAATGAAACGTACTGTATCGAAAAAAGTATTTCAGATTCATTTTGTATAAAAACACATTTAATAAATACGTTTTTGATATAAATATAAAAATATCATATAACAATATAATATAATATCAATAAAATAAAAAATAAAATAAAATAATATTAATACAATAAAATATAATATAACATAATATAAAAATATAATATAATATACTTTTATATTTATTAAAAACGCATTTATTTTGTATAAAAACGCTTTTCAAATAATCGAAATAACACAAAATATCTGAAACGAAACGAGACATATGTCCGACCTATTCAAGTCTCACGGATTAAGCTAGATGACATGCTCATTTGTCCTAAAACTTATTAGAAATCATGAATAATAGAATGAACGCTTTCTGATAGATTGAAATCTCTTATTCCCTGTTCCTATTGCCTGTGCTTTTTATTGTGTTTCCAGCTTAAATCCATTCGTGTCACTGAACATTGGAGCACATGAATCAAAGCAACTGCTCCAACCGCCACTTTACCTGTGATCCAAGTGCTCTCTAAGTTAATTTGGAGCATGCGACGCGAACAAACTTAAGCCGGTATTCATAGTCGAGTCTTATTTCAAGACCGTCTTAAGTAATGTTTTAAGACGCTAATGCAGCCTTCTGATTGGTTCATGACTTCTTAAGACTGTATTTAAGACGGTCTTGAATATAAGATCTGACTATGAATACCGACTCTAAAGAGTATAGTCAACGCGATGTTGAACACTTTGAAGCGTTTTTTAATTGGTCAGTTTGTAAAATTCTTTCTTCTCATTGGTCCATCAAACGTTTCAAAGCATTTGTAGCGAGAGTTTAACCACAGCCAAAATTACATGATCGCTACCCTGATCCTAAATAGAGGCTAGGTTAAGTTAGGTTACACTTTTTGTTGGCCTGGTTTGACTGTTGCATTTATAATCTGTCACAAATTGATTGCAATTTAGAGCAATTATTATTGTCTGTATATATTTTATAGAAATTTGCGTGTGAATGATGGCGTACGTATCTTTCAGAATTCAGAAATGTTTACAAGATTAAAGTATGTAGATATAAAGGTGATGAATATATATAATAACAAGGGATGTAGATATGATTGTGAGGAAGCCATATGTTTTGTTAATTTAAACATGAGGTATTGTATAACGTATTAATGTAAATTTAACTTGTTATAGGTCCAAAGTTACATTCAGAATCACTCTCACGTCTGATCCTAATCTGCCATATAAAGTGTAAGTGGCTGTTTGAAATAGAAATTGTGTCTTTGTTATGTGTGGGTGTGTGTATAGAATAACATGCAAGTTGCTGGCTCTGAAATCTTTAAGACTATCGACGCGTTTCTCGCGCTACTGCAGAGTCCAGCTATTAATGAACAAATGACTGTAGAAAATGCTATACAAGCTTTCAACTGTGCTCACTTCATCGAAATCACCGTTGC
The DNA here is from genome assembly GCA_017607545.1 of Acromyrmex charruanus. Classification (NCBI taxonomy): domain Eukaryota; kingdom Metazoa; phylum Arthropoda; class Insecta; order Hymenoptera; family Formicidae; genus Acromyrmex; species Acromyrmex charruanus. Next base: position 15,307 of record JAANIC010002273.1, read on the forward strand.
CCAAGTGCAAACTGAAAACAGAACATTGCCCTTTGAGAAATGTTTACGTCGAAAGTTGGAGAGAAAGCTATTTCTACAAAATCAGAATATTACGTGCTCTGATCTGGAAAAAGCTTGCGATAAATTATTGGAACATTATTTGAAGGACAATCGTATTTCTACGGAAATAGTTGATGAATATCTAAAATTGTACACTCAACATTTTGGACAGGATAGATTAAATGCCTTTCTAAATCAAATAATAAGCAGTTCTATTGCCACAAACATGATTATAGATTCTTTAGGAGAATTAGGAGTACCATTGTCAGGCATGGAAGACGAGGCATTAATTATGTCATGGCAAATGGCAATAGCTAATGGTGATCAAGATGAAGTAATGAAATGCATAAATAAGATGTTAAATGATAGTCATGTTTCAAGACTTGTACACTTAACGGTTGAATCAGATGACAATACAATTAAAGAATTGGTTGTACAAACTTTTACTTCAAAATTAACTGACTATGATCCTGAAATATGCGTAGCTTTAGCAGATACTGAAAAGAAATCACTCTTAAGATTACTTCAAGACAGTACTCGATTTTGCATAGATTTTGTTGATGCAATATTTTATTTTGGCCGAAATATGTATCTTCTAGATGGAAAGTGGTGCTCAGATTTTAAATTTGAGTACAAACATCTTTGTCAAATAATGAAAATTTTGTTAAACGGTCCCCGTGTAATTCGCAAACAAGTATACAACAGAATGTCTACTGTTAAAACTCAACCAGATAGTGAGATATGGAGTAATGTTGAAGCAGATATCTTAAATTAAATTTCCAAATTTTTTCATTTTGTAATATAAATTATATATTTTGTATTGTCCTATAATCTATAATCATTCTATGTAATTTTTGCAAAAAAGAATAAAAACTTTCTCTACCGCTTATAAATTTTGTTAACAAAATAATTACCAATCCTATATTAAAAGATAATTAAGATGTTACGAAAAAAATATATTTGCTTTATATATTTGTAAGGCAATATTTTCTTTGTCATTATGTAGTTTTGGCAATGTCTTGTAAAATAAGAAATGCATGTATTATTTTATTAATTGCAGACTTAGTGTACCAGAAAATACTCCATTTACTGCTGTATTAAAATTTGCTGCTGAGGAATTTAGAGTGCCGCCAGCTACGTCGGCCATAATCACAGATGATGGAATAGGTATTAATCCTCAACAAACTGCAGGTAAATCTTGAAATATATATCGCAATATCTTCATTTTAAGTATACGAATATTAATCGGAATTTATACTTTCAGGAAATGTATTTCTTAAACACGGTGCAGAGCTCAGATTGATTCCCAGAGATCGCGTTGGATACACTAGATGATTTATATAATATCGTATTTATTTTTACTATATCTTTTTACTGCGTAAAAAAATTATTAAAAATTATAAAATTATCGCTGTCAAATATTATGGAATT
>JAANIC010002273.1:17073-32021 GCA_017607545.1 Acromyrmex charruanus
TGTATAAATTATATTTATTAGATAGAGGATACATAGGAATCACATATGAATTTTTGATAAAAAGGTTTTATAGCTGAAATACATGAACGTTATAAGGTTGATATATAAAGGTACATTACTATATGATAAAATTATTTAGATAGCGATGATGTACAGAACGAAATCAAATGCGTGAAATATTCAATCATTTTTTTTTTATTATTATGCACGTCTATCTCTAATGTCGTTCTGTAAAAAATCGCTTTATTATTCATAATCTGGTCGTAAACGGATAGAGTTTGCTTGAAAACTGCAAAATGGTTACAAATCTGAATTGCGATTGCAATATATAACATATACGAATAAACAAAAAATATTACATCAAGATATGCAACACTATCGTATCCTTTTTTTATAATGCAATATAAAATCAGTAGTGCGGACGAGATATAAATGGGAGCGACAAATCAAGTTTCGTCTTAAATATCTTTGACACAAAAAATTTCTTAAATATTTTCGAATGCCTTCTTACAGGTCTAAAATGTGTAAGATACAAAAAATACTACTAATAATGAATTTTTAGCACTATGTTGATCAAATATATTCATATGTTCCGAGATATGGAAAGTAAAAAAAAATTAGTTTATATATATAAATATATATATATATACACACATACATATGTGTGTATAAACACACACACACGCGCATATATATATATATATATATATATATATATATATATATATATATATATATATTAAAGTTTTTATTTCAACAATTTTTGAAATTTAATTATAACACCCTCTAAAGTAGTTAAATATCTAAAAAAAATCAAATTTTTTCAGATTTTTTTAACAATTTTAACCTATGCTCCAGTGGATAGACGGAAAAACACCTTTGTGGATAAAATTCAGTCGACGTTCTAATTATTAACCCATTTTAAAGTTTTTTTTTTTAATTTGTTCGAAATTAAATGAGTTAAAAGCTCATTTTACGTAAATTTTGATTACAATCGAAAGTAAAAATTGCCGATCCAATGAAGTTAAAATTGTTCAAAAAATCTGATATTATTTTTTTTGTGATGAACCATTTTATGGGGTGTCCCAATTAAATTTCGAAAATTGTTAAAATAACAACTACCCTAATACATACGCACGCACGCACGCATATATATAAGAGTGATCACAACTACCGCATTTCATCTTAAGAACGTATTCTTGAAGTAATTTTGGGACGAAAGTCCTAATACAAAAAAATAAGTCAAGGCTATAATAGTTTTTGAATTATAATTGGTTAAAGATAGTGTGTAATTCGAAAACTATTATAGCCTTGATATTTTCGTATTAGGATTTTCGTCTTAGAATGTTCAAAAGAATCCAAAAATAATAATAGAGATTATAAAAGTAAAACGGTTTTTTACTTATAAGCATTTAAAGTTAGCTTATAATTCGAAAAATTATTGTGATCTCGACATTTTCGTATTAGAATTTTCGTCTCAAAATTACTTCAAGAATATGTCCTTAAGAGGAAATGCAGTAATTGTGAGACACCCATACATACATACATTCACACATATAACATTCAATTTTTTACAAAGAAAAAAAATAGGTATTTTATCACCAATTACAAAACTTATTTTTGGAGGACATAGTACCATTATTTTTTATAACTTGTAAAAATACATATGCATGTATATAGACGAGATGAAATATTCTGATTTGAATATTTGGATAAAATTTATCGCTTAATAAATTGGCAATTGTATTATTATTCAATATTTTGATAAGAAAGATTATTGTAAAAAGAGGATCAGTCATTTTTTCTCCATTAATATCGCTTGAATGTTACAGAATGTTCATTAAATGCTCACCAGCTGTAAAATTAAATTAATCGCTTAAAATTACTTATTTGCACGTTTAATTTATCACTTAATTTGTCTTTTTATATGTGCGTAATATAAAAGATATGAAATATCGTAAAAAACCATTTGCTCCCCCTCCCACAATTCTGCGACGAAACTGTCATTTGCTCTATTATCAGTAATATATTATATTATGACATATTATACATTGAGACCATTATTGACACTTGGCATTATCGAAACAAAGATAAATCTGGCACTGATGTGGCAATTAAATAAATTAAATAAGGAATGTCAACTTTAATGGGAAATAAATTACTTTTAAAGAACTAATAATATTGTTTATAATACTGTTTTTTCTCTTTCTTATTAACGGCAGATTGGATTATGTCTGTCGTTTCAAATGGCACATTATTGCAATTTTTTCTCGTTTACATAGAAAATTGATCATTCTAATGCTCAATATATAATAAATAATTAAAAAATCGTCAATAATTGTCTCTGACACAATTGATATCGTTCACACTCGGTATTGAAAAGCAGGTAATGATTGTAACGAATATACTAGCATATTCACTCTAAGAAGAATTACTCATTCATTAAACTTTAAAAACTGATATTCATTAAATAGATGGATGAAACTATTGTCCAATTGCATTATAAGCTTTCCAATTCTCTTGACAATAATTAAGCATATCCTACATCTAATATAATCTCTACAATGACATACTATAGAATAGTACAGAATTATTTTTAGGTATAGTTAGAAATACATAAGTGAGACAAAAAAGCGATTTTAAAAAATTATTTGGGACTAGAGCTATAATCACGCATTTTAGTTTTATAAGAACTGTGTTATCATACTGACACTGTGCTATATCAAATATTGCATTAATGTAGTCAGATTAAAAAATCTCTTGTGCCATTTACTTCATTTATTTTTTTACTTTAAATTAATATGGTTTAACAAGGCCTGGATTCTTATTTCTATGCATTAAAAAATGCGATTACAAAATCTTAAGCTAGATTTACGAAAAAATGAGTATTATTTGTTGTAAATTGATATAAAACACTGTACTTTTCTCTTACTTCCCCCGCAAAAGAAAATCGTTGGAAGTATATTTCTCCGACAACTATCTCTCACTCTATACACAGTAACACTGCGATATTGTTGCCATTCGCGCGATATATAATTCTAACTTATGAATAACTTACGCGGCTCAAACAACTACGTTTTAGATTTTTATCTTACCAGTTTGCATCTATCCACAAGTCTCCAATTTTCACTCGTCCTAAAATAATAAGTTTGAATATTAATCATCGTCAATTTTTGTAAATAAATTGTATACAAATTTTCTTTCTATTTTAAAACTTATTGCTTTGTTAATACTATTTTTATATAAATAATATACAGAGAGAGATAAGAGTATATGGTTTCGACATCCTTACTTTTAGGTTACTTATCTTTAAATTACGTACTGAAGATATAAAAATACTTCAATTCATATTTTTATATGAATTGAAGTGTATATAGCTCTTCTCTCTCTCTCTCTCTCTCTCCCCCCCCTCTCTCCCCCCTCTCTCTCTCGCTGTTATTTACATAATAAATTTACTATTATGTATAACTATTTAGTGGTATCAGCTACCTTATTAACACGATTTCAATTTTATGATTTACAGCAAATGAAACACCTACTTACCCATTCATGTTCCTCGACACCTTCCATGTGATCTTGTTCTAACGAACACTGGATAACGTCTCCCACAAAATGGCTCATAGTTTTCTGGATCTAATACACACGAGCACACAATATGCTCAAACATGATATTACATAGAAGCAAGGATGTCTCGCAATAGGAATTTTCATAGTATAGAAAATTATTTTTTTCAAAGCTTTTTTTTAAATAATTGGATGCATCACGCTTTGTATCATTGAATAATATTAACCGAGGATATACATATATATGCGACAATGTTTCGTAAGAAATCATTTTTACATCAATATCCGTTCATAAAATACATGCAAAATGTATAAATTCAATCGAACCCTCTCACCTCTTCTTGTTTTGCTTTAATGTCCGGATTCCATCCTAATCTATTATAAGATTGTGTAGTGATTCCAAAAGGGGTTAGTGATGGTTTGGTTGCAATTTGGGGAGGTGTAACTGCATTTTGAGATTGATTCTCAGTTACTGTGAATAAAAACTCGCATGTAAAAATGCTGCACAAATATTTCTTCCCATTTTAACATCTTTTACTTACAATATAACATCTTTTACTTACAATTATCCATACCAGGTGGCTTAAGACACATTCTAGATGGTTGTTTATTGCCGCCGCTAAACCATTCTGACGCGGATAAAGTTGGTTTCCAGATAATTTTAGTTGGAGGAAAGAGATCATCTTGGAATAATTCGCTCTAATTTAAATAGATGAATACATTAGCACTTTTACATCAATAATTTATACTACAATATATATGTATATTAATTATACGTAATATACCTTTATACGCGGCACGGTGAAACTTAAAGGTTCTATTGTGTTATTTGTTAGCCTCAAGGCAGAGGCGAATTCCACGCTGGCCACATCACATTTATTTTTTGGAAGGAATGACAAACCCTGGTGCAAGCTACTACATCTGTGATGACTCAATGGACAGCAATACGGAGCTTCCTCAGTTACTTCAAATGCATATATTGTAGAATCACCCTACAAATATAATATTTTAAAAGGAGAAGTAAATATAATAATATAGTAAATATAATATATACTTATAATATAGTATAATATAAGTATAATATAATATAGTAGTTATAATATACCATAGTAAATATAATATATACTTATGGCAAATTTTTCATGTAATAAAAATTGAATATAAAAAAGAATCTTACACGTCCAGTTAGAAAAAGTGTGGAGCTATCTTCGTCATAATATGGCATTAGTATGGCAGGCGAGACATCCAATCCAACAGTGTTCAAAGGAGTATTCAAATTGTCCACTTTAAATACGTAAATCTGTCTTTCAGAAACTCTGGAAGATAAATTTCTATCATTACTTTCTCTATGTATATTTTTTTTTTACTACATTTGAACGAGACATGTAGCTCTTTGTACTTACTTATCAAAGCCCATTACAACGAGATATCTGCCTTCGAGTGCCCATATAACTCTTGCACCCCTCGTTCCAACGGGACCCTTTCCTTCTTTCACAGGAACGTCACTCGATCGGGGTTTATAAATCCGTAATTTACCGTCTTTACACGTGCTGGCGAGATATTGGCCACACGGTGACCACGCTAAACTAAATATTTGATCAGTATGACCGATTAACGTGATTTTTGCATTTGTCTCGATGGATGATAACAGGGACAAATCCCAGATTTTGACGGTCATATCGTACGAAGCGGATGCAAGAACATTTGATGCCAGTGGATGAAATTTGATTAGATAAATTTTATCGGTATGGGCTTCTATGATGTATTTCGGTTCGTTTGTCGGTTCTGCCAAACCAGACTCAGGTATTTCCCACAAACGAATTATTCCATCATCACAAGCTAGCATAAGCAAATTCTATTATAGTATTTTTCAAATTTGATGGAATAATATATTTCTTCTTTATTATAAATTTTCAATTTCTGTACTTTACCAACTGCTAATCGCTGATTATCGAATGGGTCCCATTGAAAATCCATTACAGTCGCGCCGTGGACTAATGCTGGCATAACTCCATCAGGTAGTCTTCCAGTCTTTTTCAATTCCAACACTGCTATTTTTCCACCTGGGCCACTCAAAGGTACAGCCACTCGATCGGGATTAGCTGCAAAGGAAGGTAGGTAAAATTACCTACAGATTTTATCCTAAACGATGGAATCTTTCTTATGTACGTCTTGTACTTTTTAATGTACTGAATTATTTGCAAATATTTATTTGCGAATCCGATGGAAACATATTGAAAATCGTATTAAAAATAGCATAATTTCGTCAAGATCTGATCTTTGATTATATTATTGAGTGGAAAATTATAACTAACTAACAGTTATGTTACTGTTAGTTGATGTTTGCTGAGAATCTTATTGAGAAAAAAAATTTTACCGTGAAAGCCATCACATTCGCCGGATATTTGACGACTGATATTGCGTATATTTTCAATGTGCGTAGATTTGTGTCCCGGAGTACCTTTCAAGTGCCGAAACTTGGACACTCTTCCTATATAACAATCAAGACATTTGTTATTAAACAACACGCAAAATACTTTTCACAGGGTTGCAAGAGAAATTCTTACCAAAAACTGTTGACGTTCGTTTTGAAACTGGTGTTACAACAGGCTCCACTTTTTCCAATTTAGGATCCATGCTCTGCTGTCGCAACATAGGAATGCTCTTCTTCGTTTCATCCTCTTTAATTACCTCGCTCTTTGCGATTCCCTTAAAAGAATCTCTTCGCCTCAGCATGGTCGGTGAACCCATAGCTTTTTCCGCCAAATTCCCATCGGTGACAGATACAGATCGACTCTCGTAAAGGCGCCGTCTTTCGGCGATCGAATTCCTGTTCGTGCCGCGTTCAAAATTCCCAACGTCCTCATTCTCAGGTGATTCATCCTTCACTTTCGTCTCAAACACTTTGCGTCTTTCTGCAGTGCTTGGTGTCTTTGGTTTATAACCAGAGTCACTTGAATTAGCATCTTCTTCGATAGAACTCGAGTCACTCTTGCCATTTTCCATATCCTTTGCACGCTCATTAGATGTTAAGGTTGGCGATTTATCTGCTTCTGCATTATGCTCCGCAGTATTATTAATTTCATTCTGATAACCATTGGTGTTGCTGTCATTGTTCGGTGCAATTGGTACAGAGAAGACCTTGTCAAATGAAAATTCTTGACTACTGGACTTTGCTTGGAATGGTTTAGGACCAAGTCGGGGCTAAAATGAAAAAGAAAAAAATGAATTCTTTATTTGTTTCTTCATCTTTAAAAAATTGTTGTATTAACTGAGAGAGAGAGAGAGAGAGAGAGAGAGAGATATGTATTGACAATGACATGAATGTGATATAGAATCAGGAAATTGGCCGCATGCAAAAGTGTCACGCGTTGTCACAGAAATCAAATATCCTGTATATAACATTAATTTCTTTTTAAGCTGATTATAACCTTATATCCACCGATCGCGTTAGGATTTACTGATGTAACTACTGATCCAGGATTTGGCGATGTACGAGGACGTGCCACTGGTTTTGGTTCCTCCTCGGAGATACTGTTGGTTCTTGAGGCTCTTGGTAAAGGCTTTGGTGGAACAGTTTGTCCTCCATTTTGTATCTTGAGCTTTTCTTCTTCTACCTCGGGTGGCTTTTTCAAATCTTCAATCTTATCAGTATTTATGATGTTGTCATTTTTCTCTATATTGATATCATTTTCACGTTGTAGTTCATTCATAGTTGTCACGTTGCTCTGCACTTTCGAGAATCCTTTTGGCGCAGTAATGACCAAGGGTTTCGGTGATCGGTTCGTTTGTTCTACTTTAATTTCGCGCTGATTGTCTTTGAGTACCGCTAAGTTCCCTTTGTGTACCTGGAGGTACGGTAAAATCCTTAATGACCACAAACTGCATGCAAACCAAACTACACTGTCCAATACTTTGCACTTTTGATATACATTTTTGCATAATCAACACGATAATTTAACAATAGCAACAATTCAGCTACATTCACATTATTTTTACATATTACATGTACGCACGTAGCTCGCATTTTTGTACAGAATAGACAGCAGTACACAAAAAAAAGATACAAATATAAGCTTTAGCTTTAGCTTAAAGTATTTCGTGATTAAATTTGTTGGAAGTAAATTTACAAAAAGAGATTATCTCATGGCCAATACGAATGTTTTTACATTTCATACTATTACTTACACTGTAGAATAAGCTACAACATCAATTGCCACTTATATTACACGTGCCAGGAATAATAGTTCGAATGGTGCTAATGTATAAACTATAAAACATATATTGGATATCTGAAACGTGAAAAAAAAAATATACACAGAATATAGAGAAAGAAATTGAATAGCGCAAAATAAATGTATACATAATTAGTAATAATCAAATAATTTAATAAATAGAAATTGCGACAAAAGATTAAATATCGAGATATAAAATGTTATATAATAAAAAAAATATTTCTTACATTATAACATTCTATTGATTTCTCATATTTATAATGTATTTATAATATATAATATCATACTAAGAACTACAGAAAAATTTAGCACTTTGTATAATCATAAAAAGTATATTGCAAACATTTATATATAATAAATTACATAAAAACCAGCTCATATATTCAGCAAGCATATTTTTTAATAAAGTTACATTGCAACACTTATTATCTTGTACAAACCGTTTTATATAAAATAAATAGCATCATATTGATTACTTTTATCATATTCATTTCTAGAATAAATTAGAAAACATAACGTAAAGTTTACTTAAAAGTATACATATCTACATTAAAATAGATATTGCACAAAACAAATACATAAATAAATTAATTGTAACAATTCAATATATATTCTAAAAAATCAGTTGTTTTAGAGAATATGGGATGATAATGCAAGAAAACATGACGATGAAAAACATGCAATTATCGATGATTTGTATTTAAAGCAATAATATAACTGATATTAACAAATAAGCAAACAAAATTTTAACGAAAGCTACTTCAAATGTATGCCACATTAAGAGTGATATGAGAACTTGCACAGCATTTGTTAAAATATTTACTCACAGTAATCGGTTCTTGGCCTTTGTTTCTTTTGACAGGATCTAGCGATATCTTTGGTACAGGTGCATTATGACCTTTAAGCCATGATATTGCGTTATTTTGAGCAACGGGGCCACTTGTATCCGGGTAAATGTCTGCATGAAAGTCTCTATATGTCTAAAATTTAATGTTTATTAAAAAGTTTAGACATATGTATTGTATGTGGCAATACACACACACACACACACACACACACACACACACACACACACACACACACACACCACACACAATATTATATGTACAACTTACTTTTCGTGGAACCTGATACATGATGGGAATTACCATATTGGAGGTAAGCTGTAACAGCCTGTTAACTTCAGCTTGCATTACATTTAATGCTCGTTTAGGAACCAGGCATACTCCCTTAGTTTGCTCACCACTGTGACGGATCCCTTCCACTAGATAAGGATCTCTCTCTGTGACTTCCATGTATATAATAGTGGTGTCTCCTTTGCCAGCGAGGAAGAGCATATTTGTATCGGGATCGAAAAGCGGCATCAAAATACTAACAAAATATATTAGACAATTATATACAAATAATTACCTACTTATTTTAATACGTATTATCTTAAGCATTATAATTATTATATGTATATTATATGTATTACGACATTATCGGTGGCTACTTAGCAATTAGATTGATTAAATAAATCTCAAGTGAAAAGACTTCTACTCATATTTACCCAGTACTACAATCTAATTCCAATATTTTCATTGGCTCATTCAAGTGCCTCAAGTCTCTAATGTAAACTTGACGAAGTCTTGCTGCATCAAATCCTGTGGTGAGTATTCTATCATTGTTTAACCAGACTGTTCTGGAATCTTTAATACTTTGGTGGCTCGAGCATGAATTAACGATACACGTTGATGCGCGCGGGTCTATAAGCCTCAGTTGTTTGTCCTTGCAGGATGTTGCTAAAACAGTACCATCCTCCTTCCAACTTACAGACTGGATTACTTCGGTGTGATCGCTATTAGCTGCAACAACATAACATTCATAAATGAGAATAAAGCAACAAGTGTCAGTGAAGTTATGAAATATTTACAAAATAATTCCTGTTGTGACAGAACATCCCAGAGTGAGAGATTGGTGAATGATGCAGTGGTCAGAAGATGTTCAGCAGAAGGATGCCAGCACACTGCTTCCACTCTTCGTTGACGATGCGAGAATGTGCATTCTGGATTGCATAAGGATTCTTCCAAGCCACTTTCTGGGATATGCCATAACTTTACCTAGTTTTTTATACAAATGAAATTAACGAATTACTTTTGAGATCTCCACTGATACTTTCTGTACATAAAAGTTATGTATTTTGTGAGTTATCTCCGTATCCATATTTAAATACCAACATTCACGAAATACATTGACATTTCAAGAATGAATATGGATACAGAGATAATCGATGAAATACATATAGCTTCTAAATAAAATTAATATGACATTTAGAAAATGTTTAAATAGTATTTTTAAATAGTATTTTGCATTTCATTTTATATTTGCTGAAAATAAAGTTCTAAGATGCTTACGAGACAATCCTGAGACCCAGTTGCAAGCAAGCCATCATGAAATGGAGAAAAATCCATATCCGTCACAGTATCTGCATGTGCATGCAACAGTGGCATAGTTTTGCTTTTTCTGCCACAATCTTCCAACGGCAATACTGCTAAGCTGGATCCTTCAATAGGAAAAGAATAATGATTTTATTTAATTAATGAATAATAATTTATGAATATTCTCGAAGAGATAAATCTATTGAAGGTAAATACAAATGTAATACCATTATGATCGACATTGAATGCCATGAACGCTGCGGATGCTGTAATATTATTGCCATAGGTCTGGTACGATCCCACAGAGATATCTCGAATACAAGCCTCTGGCTTGGGAACGATTGGCGCTGCATTTTTGTATTTGGACGCTTTGAAACGCCAAGCCATTTTAATACACTGCTGACTCTGTTTAAATGTCCAAGCAATCCACTTAAATCATGTAACCTGGAAGAAGTAAAAGCACCATTATGTCATTAGAATCAATTTCTCATTATCAATCAATTTCGAAACATTGTACGTAATCAGATATCATTTGCTTTAGCTTAAACATTCTTAAAAACAATGACTGATTGAAATGTAAGAAGAGAGTATTTTCCGAGCATATGTAGACAGTATTACAATTTTTTAAAGAGGTATATAGGCACAATTTTGGGGGACAGGACAAAGGCCAGCGTCCACGGAATTTTTTATTGACAAATCTTGCGAGAAAACTCAGTTTTTCAACCAAGATTTCGCGCAGAGACACTTAAACACATGCGAATAATTCGCTGGGCGTTGCTCCTGGCAGGAATAATGGTAGGGAGAAATCGACGCCGGAGTCTCTCTCTCCCTTTCCCTCTCACCCTCTCTCTCTCTCGAGACCGGGCATCAACGTACGGCGTCGGTGACAACAAATAAACGACGCCGACGCAATTCGTTCAGTCGGAGCCGCCTGAGCAAAGCCGTGCGTGACTAATAATTTGGGGGTGGAGAATCACCCTTCATATGACGTATGGGGACCGTAGATCGCCGCTTGCCGCAATGACGCTGTCAGCAGCAGCGACGTATGTAAATCGGCCAATGAGAAACGCGAAATACTCACGGGGATTCGCAATCGAGGCGTGTTTACGCGTGCCAATCTTTGACGCGCTTCCGCGACGAGTTAGACGAGTATCCAGGAATACAGCTGACAACAAACACGAGAGACCAAGGAAAGTCAGGCAGCGTCACTATGCGTTACTCTACCGAGCTCCAACCAGCTCCGAGCTCCGACCAGCCCGATCAAGCTTTACGGTTGACAGCCGGAAGCAGGAAAGTCCCCCTCCATCCTCCTTCGGGGAGCCACACTTTATCCCTCCCCCACGATAACATTGTTTCAAGTCTCCCAGTCCCGTAGATATATATTAACGATTACTTCCCTCATATTCGTATTAATTATTGCTTTTGTCTACTGTTTTTTTTTTATTTTCACGTTAATTTATTATTCGATTCCACATGAGTATGTGGCATACATATTTTTCGATACATTTTAACGAATAAAATTATAGAATAAGATCCCATCTCTAACGCTAAATATTCCTGAAATATTTGTAAAAGATTCCTAAAATCCCCAAAAATCATTCCAAGAGTATTCCGCAATATATATACCGAAATATTTATGGAATGTAAAAACAATATTCAAATATCGTTTAAAAATTTCATTTATATATTGTTACATATTATGAGAACGTTCTATTATATTCCGCAAAAATTTTAATTTTTTCAGAAATTTCAAGTCGGTCATGAAACAGTTTTTAAACAAAATTTTGCTTTGAAAAACGCACAAACTTTATACTTTCATTTTGGAGCCCTATTTTGAGACTTACTTTATAGGCAAAATGCTGCTCGTTATATTCTTTCCCAGATGATTCTTAATGAGTAAATGCTCTCCGCTGCGGCTCTCTGTCGGCGGAGATGTGTACTGCTCGTAATTTTCGTGATATACATACAAGGAGTATTCATACACAATATTCCAACATTTCATATTGTGACATTTATATATTCTGTGACGAATCTTTCACTGTGCTGAAATATTTGGCACATTGAAAATACGAATCAAAAAAACGAATCAAACTTTCTATAAATATATTTATCGTTAGCTGGGATATGATGAAAATTAGACAAGTGATACACAAATCTAAAAAGAAGTTTACAAATTTTGTAATTATAAATTTATATGCAAAAGTGAAATTATTCTTTTAGAAGAGCCAACTGCAGCAAAGGCATTACTTTTAGAGAAGATAAGTCTGCTAACACAGCCTGAAAATAAGACAATGTATTTATAGGTAGTACTGCGCGCGCGCACACACAACTGCTTGTAATTCACTAAACATAAAGTAACAACATTACATTAATATTAATTTCCTATTCAATAATGTAATTATCTGTTATATACAACTTGCACGTTATATTACATTTATATTATTGAAAAATTGCAATTAATGTAATGTTATTGTTATTTTGTGTTTAGCAGGAATTCATATAATGATATCATTTCCATACCTCTACATTCTGTTGAGTATTAACTTGCAGTAAATTTTCTTTTCGAAAACTCAATATTGTCACTGCCAATAGTGGAATAATTTCCAAAGAATCATAACCGAGAATTAAATCCCAAAGATACAACAGTTGTTCAGGCGGTAAATGACCACTGAAACCTCTCATAAGCCATTTGAAAACTATTTTTATGCTAGAAATGCATACACGTTAAATTAATGGATTGCGCAAATAATGCTACAGGCAGCTATAAAGAGATAAACTCACGGTTGAATATGTATATTTTTGAAATGAACCCACAACTGCGGTTCATGGCATTGCAGTAATCGTTCAAAAAGTAAGCAGAGAGCAACTATACCTTGTTCATGACTCGATACAGTGTGCAAACGGAACCAGTATCTCAAGTAGAATGCACGGAAAGTATAATACATAGCGCAGGGATTATCATATAAATAACAAAATGGCGTAGCTAATGTGGAAATATTGACAATTAATTAATTAGAAAAAAAACATAATTTAACAAGGCTAGTATTCAGAGACTATTTTGAAAATCTTGTTATGAAATGCTACGTACAATTCTGTGAATGGTTTACGATTGTACGTACTTAAGATTGTATTCTTAAATATAAGAAGAGAATTGATTAACTAAATCAGATCTTTTGCAATTCCTTACCATACATTGTAAATCCATGGAACGGAATAATACCACTTGGTGGAAAAACCAAAGTATTTTCCAGTGTCGCTGGTTTGCCTTGCAAAACCGCGTGGATCACTTGACTCCCGGCACTTCTGTCGGTTGTGACTGGGGCAAGTATTTCAGAATCTCTCGAAAAGCACAACATTGTCTTATATAAAACATCTTCAAATACAAAGTATTGATCGTCGTTTCTCGCCGTTAATTGTACATCCTATTAATAAAATGTTTTACATTGTTTCTTTTACTTAGGAGTAGATAATATAATTTAAAACATGTTACCATTATTATCAGCTTGTCTATCACAATATCATATTGTAAAACCATATTTTTCAATTCCTCGTAATATTCTATATCCTAAAGAAGAAAAATTATATATCCATTGATAATAATCAGAGACATCAATCTTTAGCTTACAATGCAACAAAGATCATTGCAACACGAGATATTAATCATACATTATCTTTGATAACAGATCCGAGAACGAGTGACCAAATACGACCACGCAAAGCTCGGGGGGATCCTCTTTTAAGAAATTCCTGTGCAATCGGGGCATGATTCGAGTTTAATACTTTTTCGCCAATGTGCGTTCGCTCGGCTTCCAAATTTGGGAAACCTTCTGTGGCCGGCATATCAGGATTTATTCCTAGTAATGGCAGTCCCTGTGATAATTCTGAGTACATATGTCTCTATACAAAGAAATCTTTTATATATACATTTATGTATACAAATTATAAATTATAAATAAGAAACGATTAGATAAAATCGCACCAATTGCGCAAGCGTCTTTACACTAATCTGTATATGACTAAAATCCCAATTTAATTCGTCTCTGAAATGTTTTGATAATAATCTTTATACAGACACATTTTTATTCATATAAAGCTGGGTAAAATTGATTTGTATACAAATCTGTAATTACACACAGTTGCTTTTTGAATGAAGGATCACGTATGGAGAACAATACATCTAGAAAGTCCTTTGGTGCATATAGTGGTCGGTATTGTGATAAATCTAAAAATCATATCCTGTAAGTAACTCAAAGTACAACTTGAATCATATCTTTAAATTCACTATAATATTCACCCATATCATAAGTGCTCAATTCATTCCACTTTTCAGCTAGTTCGTCTCTATCAGCAGTGGATCTTATACGAGCCAGTGGAATGTTCAATTCACTGCATGTTGAATTTAATGACTTCTGTATACGTCGTTCCCATTGAATCTGAGTCTTCTTTAGGTAGCTCAAGTCAGCTGCCTGTATGTGCGAAACTGACCGAGAATGCAGTGAACCCTGCAGAGGAAGAGAGGGAGGGGGGGCGGAGGAGAGAAAAACAAAAAGATGCATTTAGATGATTTGTATTGAGCCTTATTCTTGAAAAATATCACATACAGCCTTATAGAGTACATGTTATGTATATTAGTTTTTTTTTCAAATGCGATATAAATTCAAGAATAGGCGGCCTGTTATTTGTTGCTGTACTAGATTGCACTAATATTTTCTTTCTTGCTTGTGTCAAACTT
>JAANIC010002283.1:0-15456 GCA_017607545.1 Acromyrmex charruanus
TTAAATGGAGGAAATACTGCACATGGTAATTTTTCTGTATTAAATGACACTAACAAATATATACACACACACACACATAAAGAATATTTTCATACATGTTTGTAATATGAAGATGTAATATGAACAAGATGATAGACACAAGACTCAATACTGGATAGTTATTGATCTGAGATGTATCAATGGAGCAAAATTTGTGCTCGCTGATTATCTTTGATATACGATAACACAAAAGCCATCAATTAAAGTAATCAATCAAATAATCACAATAATTATTATTTCTGATTTACTTGGGTAGGCATATCAAAATCTGAAGCATCTGAATAATACTATCAGTATATACGCATGTACTACAGAGCATTATTAATATTGAATATATATTATATTTATCGGATAAATACTTATAAAAATAATATTGTAAATACTTATAATAATAATATTATATTGCGAAGAGGCGGACTCTCTGATAAAACTAAAGTATTCATATTATCATCACTTAGTTAAAGAATTTAAATATTTTATGTTACCTTTCTAGAATTAAATATGCTATGTTGATTTTTGTTAATTATATAATTCTCAGAAAACAATAACAATCCTGTATGATATCAAGTTTTACTAAGACTTTAAAAATCGAAAAGTTGCGACAATTCCAATTATTCCACAATGTCACATTTGATATTGGTTAATTCTCACATTTATCTAAATATAAAAATAATTGATATAGATATTATTACCTAGATATTATTAACCTTGATATAGATATAAGATTGTTGAAATTTAATTTTGCAGGTGTTTATCCTTCGAGCAAAAAAGATATATACATTGACATAAATGACATTCCAGACTTGTATAACATTGCAAAAACCGATTCAATTTTGGTCCTAGGAGGAAGTTTAACTCTTACTACCGCGCTAGAGACATTTCAGAAATATTCAAATGATACCGGATTTAAATATCTAAGTCACTTGGCCCAGCATGTAGAAATAATTGCAAACGTTCCCGTGAGAAATATTGGCAACATAGCTGGAAATTTGATGCTGAAATATCAGCACAAAGAGTTCCCATCCGATTTGTTTTGATGTTAGAGACTGTCGGTGCTCAAGTACACGTCTTGGAAAGTTTTTATAAAAAGAAAAGTTTATATTTGTGGGAATTCCTGAACCTCGACATGCAGCATAAAATTATTTATAGCGTTGTGTTACCATCGCTAGACGATATCAAGTATGTATGTAGATTTTACAAGATTATGCCTAGAGCTCAGAACGCTCGTGGTCACGTCGACGCCGGCTTTCTCTTCACATTCGGCGACGACGGCAAGGTAACTTTACGAATTGTTTATATTACTTTATCATTAATTACTCCATTCATATTTCAATTTTCTTCAAATTTTACTTGTTTACATTTACAATATTTTTTAAAAAGGTGTTGGAGTTGCCTAACATCATTTTCTGTGGCATCAACATGCATTTTATGCACGCAAAACAGACAGAGGAACTGGTGAACGGAAAATCTATCTTCGACGAGAAAATACTAAAATTAATTATAGAAAAGTTACATGTAGAACTGCAACCAGATCATGTGCTTCCGGATTATTCCCCAGAATTTCGCAAGATTCTTGCCGAAGGATTATTTTACAAGTTTTTGTTAAGTATTCAACCGGAGAGAGTAGATCCATATTATCGTAGCGGAGGCACCTTATTAGAACGAGGTCTTTATTCAGGTACACATAATAAAGTGCAGAATGTTTTTATAGACATTTCCATTATAAATATTTATCTAAATCTATGCAGTTTATGTAAATAATATTTTTACAAGATGATAAGCGATATGATATATAATTCGCAAGCGATTGGAACAATTTTCGAACAAAGCAACTGCAAACGTTCCTATTCGGGATCTGAGACCTCTTCAGTATGAAAGTCGTGTACAAATTACCTGCAAAAGAGAACTCAAATCCAGAGTGGATCTGTAAGGATTCATCGTTAACAAGAAATTTATCGTGAAGGAAGTGGCGGTGCTGAAACAGGGGACCGTTCTCACGCATTACATTTTTACGAGTCCCGTGCCATGGAAATTTTTGACAAGATCCGACAGGTCTTGCGCCTCCTGGTTGATTGCTTATCACCATGGATTGCAATGGGAGGACGGGACGATCCCGTACAACGAGGCAAAACGTCTAATTACGATGGCTGTATTTGAAGATGATGCTGTCGTGTATGTCAAGGGACCCGAGAAACGAACGTGGCTTGCTTCTGGACGATGAGCGAGAACGCATGTACATTGAGACTTGGATGCAGTTTACGAAGACATGGAATCTTTATCTAATCTAGATGTTACTAATATTATATGATGTTAAGGACAACATATTAAGAATTGCGCGTTACAAAATGTATTGAAAATATATAACTGGTGGTTGCAAAAGAATTTTTTAAATAAAAATACGTTAACATATTTATTATGTATTTCTTTGCCCTTCCTTTGTAATGTATAAACGTATGTATAAACGTATGTATAAATTCGTGATAAAGAAAATATGTAGAAAGACTTGATAAAACGTGTCGCAACATGTTCGAAATTCTTGGAAAGAGGAGGAGGACCTGTCTTCTCTCATCGATTCCAGAAGTATTACAATTTACACGGATGCAATCAGTCTTGCGATACCCGCTTGTACGAACGGTTGAAAAAATGTACTTCGCTAAAGAGAGCAGTGCATCGTACGATGTGAAGAAGGAATATAACATGTAAGTTTCAACGTTCTATACACAAAAGAAACTTTTTTTAACATTATGTATGTACACAGTACGGAGCATCGTGCGGTGCGTTTACTGAGCAGACGTTACGATTTGACGAATACGGGCTACAAATTTTTGGAAATTGGAATCAACGTTGGCCCACCGAGTTATGTGGAGATCGCCCTTGGAGATCATCGCGGACACGAACTATCGCTGTCTCTCGAAACGTGGAAGAGCCTCTACGAGCAGCGAGAAAATATTTACAAGCTGTTTCGAAACGAATACAAGGATAATTTTATAAGCGTTGGACCGCTAACCGTCAGTGTTTGCATGCTGAACGATGCTACGCTCGTACGTCTCGATTCTTCATCCGTACGCATTACGATGACTGAAACGACGCTACGCCGTATGTTTGACTTTAACGGGTGTATCGATGTAACGTTCGAACGATTAGCTCGACTCATCGATACGGTAGATACCAAGTATACGCGATTCTCCAACATCGCATCTGAGAACATTATACATGATAGCGACATCTTCAATGGACATCAGCTCGTCGATTGTGAACTATTAGCTTTAGTTTTTAATAAATATGAAAACCATGTAATAAGATATGAATAAAACATTTTTGTTTGCATTATTTCGTGTGTATTGTCTTTTACTTCCCATCCTTTGCCTCGACGTGCCAGGAAAAAAACCATATTGAAAAAACTGTATCATACAAAGAAACTTGTACTCTATTGATTCTTCCATCCTTTCTTCACTCATAGCACGTTACGCGCGCTCTATCTTTCTCTAACATGCAAGCCTTTATTACCGATGCATTTTTTAAAGAAAAACATGGTCAAATTTTGACAACAAAAAAAAAGAAATCCTATTGTGTAGGAGCCCGGACCTTTCCCCCTCTTCCCCCGCGTTAGGTATTCCCCGCGCCTACGAGTATTCCCCGCACCCCGCATTCCCCTCTAGCCCCATGGGTTAGAACCCGCCTTGTTTTACTACTTACGTTGAAATCCGGTTTTATGTTGAAAATGATTTGTAAATTGCAAAAATCATCAATCAACATCTATCATGAAATTTATTAAAACTGCTTACAATATATACATATATCACATCTATTTTATATAAGTATCAAATAATACTAAATAATTTAGAGTATCAATAATATCAAGAAATAATATTAGAAATAACAATTGTACTTTTATTCAAAATACCGATATTTTTCTTCATGGAGCGAACATTGAAGTATGCTACTCGTCTTTTATCTCTTCATGCTAGAATCTAGAATTATAAAACAGCACGGCGAGCATGGTTAACATTAGCGCAACAACAAACTTTTGACAAACAAATTTCAATTTCAACGATCGTGTCTTCTCGCGTTGATGCATAAACATCTATCATAACGAGCTAGCTTATTCTCCTCTCAGACAAAGATGACTGGAAAAAATATCTCTCTTCTCAACGAGAATTTTTCTGAATAAATCGCAATTTAATTGCATCGTGCACTACTCAGAATATCATACATCCCATTCATTATGTATTATCTAGTAGTGCACGGTAATCATCACATTATTACATTGCAGTGTCGGAAAATTTTACGTCGGATATAAAAATTCCGTTCCTACTTGCGTTGAATATTATTCACATTTAATATAGTAAAAAATTACAAATGTATATTATACATTTATCATCAACTTATGAAACAGATTGCATAAAGCATTCATCATTTTTTTCCTCTTTTTGCGGATTTAACGAAATTTGAAAATAAGGAGAATACGCATATTATAGTACAGTGAAATTGATTTGTTTGATCATTTTCGTTCAATGAAACAAATTTAATTATTCTACATAGAATATTTTATGATTCTATCATCAGAAACTTTAGAACAGCTCGTAGCGTGAAGTGAGTAAATAAAAAGCATTATCAAAATTCATGAGATATAATATAAATTAAACACATTTTATTCGCATGGTTTCCTGTATACAAAAGCCCAATTAGCATATGAAATATAATGGTTATGACTCCAACCGACATTACAATACTGGAAAGGTTTACGAAGGAAGAATATCTGTTCGCGATAATTAATTCGCGGGTAGTGCATGTAGCACACCAAGCGCGTTAAGCAACCCCATGGCGCGGGAGCTGCGAGCAAAACAAGCTTCATTGTTGATAGTTCCTCGCTCGCGCGAGAAACGTTTCCTCGAGCGCTCGCTACACGAAGAGACGAGGAAAAAGGATACCGCTCCTCAATTCATTATCCGCTTTATCGGGAACACGCTCCCCTTTCCGTTGTATATAATCGCCCCCGTCCGTTGCCCCGACCGATGCCGTCTCGCGCGCGAGTAAATCGCGGATGACAAGGGTATATACTACGCGAGACGTATGAGACTGCACCTTCCTCCCGTTCGTAAGCGACGGCAGGGGTTGGGGTTCGCATGGAGGGTGTGCGAGTCGGCAGTAACGGACGGGGCGAACGTCCGCACAATGGACCGTTTCGACGAACTGCACGAGAGGGTGCGGCGTATGCTGGCGACTAGAGTAGTTCTGAGAGAAGGATAGGCTATATTTTAATATATATATATATAAATATACATATATTTGAGCTCATGCTATCGACGTTGCATAACTGATCGCTCGGCCGCTTTTCGCGCAGCACTCGTTCCCGTTTTGTGCGCCCGCCAAATTAAGCTACCATTAAAATAATAATCTCACCCGCTTTCCCCACCCTCCCTCATTCCACACGAGTGGTAACCACTCTGGCGGGCGCGTATCACCCCATGCGCCGCGTCGGCGAAAATCGACGTGGACGCGCGATCGACAATAGTCGTATACGGGGCTGTCCTCTTGATTACCCATCGATGCCCGGGATTATCCCCGACAGACGCAATTATGAGCGTCGTCGCTGGAGCATCGTGTCCCTCGATCAGTTTAAGCCAGTTTCACACGAACCACTAATTCTATCAGTGGTTTTCAATCCTTTCCTAGCAATCGCATGCTCGACATTGCTCATTCATAAAGTTATCTGCATTGTCTCGAGAGTTGTGTTTTAAAGTAAATGATCAGATTACTAATGTGTACTTTACCTATAATTATAATTGTCAAATAATCTCACTTTTTTCTCCTTCTATGGAAAGTATTATAAATGTAACTCTCCTGAAATGAATTTATTACTCAGCTATATCTCTCCGGCTGAGTTTATTGGAGCCTTAATATTAAATTTCTTTGTATTTAATTAAATTAATATAATTAAATTATATTTAATTAAAAATTTCTTTGTCAAAAATGTCAAATAATTTTATTTTCTTTATGCTACATTTACAAATTTAGATTATTCTTATTAATGTGGGTATACTTNTGCTACGTTTACAAATTTAGATTATTCTTATTAATGTGGGTATACTTAGTATTTCTTTTTTTTAATAGTGTATCATTTTGGTTTCCTGAAATTAATTAGTGTCTTTATCAGTTCCCAACATTAATTAAATTAATTAAAATGTTTTAGGAACATTTGCATTAATGCGTGAATGGAAAAAATGCTAGATTTATTTAAATATAATTTAAATATATTTAAATAAATCTAGCATTTTTCTCGCATTCACACATAATGCAAATTCAAAAAAATTTGAAAAAATTTAGAGCGTAAATTTTTTTCTTGCATTTCCTCTGTAAACTGTTTGCATATAATATAACATGAAAGCTACACACGTGAGAATGTATTTAAATGAACAATGTATACTTAATAGCTAGAGAGAGAAAATATTTTATAATATACTTATCTCAATATAATACTAATATTTATTTTTCGATATTAAAAGTCTTATTAACATAATTTACCGATTTATCGTTTCCTAACAAAAATATAAACTTGTCAAAAGACAGTTAAATTATCTAACATAATTGAATGTCATTCGGATGTTCCTTTGTCACTAGCGATTCAATTGCATTTGTGTGAAAGCTTCTATTTAGATATGATATTCCCTCTACGACGATATTTCTGCTAAGACACTTTGCAACCCCCATGTGAAACCGACCTTACGAGACATATCATTCATTTTCTTCTAGACACTAACGCCTTTTGGCATGCGATCAAATTGTAATAATTACTACAATCGTGTGATAAGCTCGATTTAATTGCCAGTCGATTGATGAAAGTGACATCAACCAGCAAAAAAACAATTTCAACACTGCCGACACGACGAAAAAGAAAAAGGGCAGAGAGAGAAATATCGCATTGTAGAGTCGCACGATTATGGTATTGTATTGTAGAATTTATAGTGGCTGTATTGAATAGTGAGTCGATAATAAGATCGTTTCCGATAACTATTTCGGTCGTCGTTCTTACCACGGCGCACCGAACGAAATTTATGACGTACATGAGTAAGCATGAGAAGAGGGCGTCGGATTAACTCTCCCTCGCGCACGATGAACTTGTGCAGCGGTAATAATGGTTCTTACGTCGCATTTCAGTTTGAACGTGAATGAACAGATACATCGCGAATCATGCGAAATTATCAGAACAAGTATTGTACGTACAGGAGATACAGGAAGAAGACTCAAGAAAAATGAAAATGTTCAACAAGCTGAACACGCCCAGCTAGAATCACTGGGGTGTAAATTACACATTTCGCGCGACCTCCGGATTAAGCATGCAGTGAAATAAAAATGTTGCTGTATCATGCATGATACGCGCAGGAGGTCTCAGGAGGTTAATGATATAAGTTGTTTTGACGTTGGTCCGGACAAATCCCACGACACGTACACTGCGAAAAAGAACGCATTAGCCTGCTTAATACACGCGTGCAACGAACCATTACTCATTTCTGTCCGTTGTTTGGGGATATATTCCACCGTCACTAATAAATCTTGATGAGGATTTGTAGCAGATAAAAGACAAACGATGCAACAGCATAATGTAGGTCAGGATTATCAGACAGTGCGAAAATCGATACGCGTGCGTTTGTCATTTTTCCGCAACGTAATCTGCAAGTGAAATATGATAAAATATTAGTTATTTGTCGGACTCACATCTCCATCTCCCTTCTGTCCCGCTCTCTTTCCCCTTTCTGTTTTCGCAAGAATAGATTACCAGATTACATTACGCAGCGTACGATAACGAAGCTACACAACGGGATAACGAAATAAAAAGTGTAATAACGAGTAGTCAACAAATTTTTCAATCTAAATTCATACCTAAATCAAGGCCTGTAGTACGAGGCTTATACATTCAGTTCAGTTGAAAAAGATGGTATATGTAGATAAATTAAATGCAGACGTTGCACGAACAAAGCTCATGCTGCAGTCAGTTAAAAAAAAAGCATACGTTAGGCATATATTAACATCATTTCTGTTATCATGTAAGAAAAGTTTATTATGTAATATATTAAATTATTATAGAATCAGCTACTATAAAACACAAGTACAAATCGTTTTGTATACGAGGATAAGAAATTATATATAAAAATTCTCATACGAATGCAGTTGTATAAAAAGTGACATATTAAAAGAAGCAATTAATTACGTAAATAGGCTTAAATAAAAATAAAATTTTAAAAAATTAATATAAATTAATTATTATTAGAATCAAGATGCTTTTGTGAACGAATAAGTGTGTGTACTATACTATTTCTATGAAAATTATTATGTACATGAGAAAAGCATGTCTACACTATTTTCACTTCCTTATTTCAAAAGTGATACAACTCAAAAAACATGATTTTCAAGTTATTACCATGAATGAATAAATTAAATAAACATTTAATTACATCAAAAGTAAACTAACTTAATATTACAAAAAATTGCCATAAATCAAAGAAATGATTTTTTTTAAATCATCACAATCGTTATAATTCAAAAAGACTGCTTTTCTGAGGATTGTGAAATAAAAATGATATATATAACCATATATTAAGAATATATTTTTTTTTGCTGATATTATTTGATTAGTTAATAATATTCTATCAAATTAAAAAATAGTTTTCCTCTTTTATGAAAAACTTAATTTTTTAGAGTTGTGTCATTTTTGAGACAAAAATATCATTATCATAAAATTATATATTCACAAATATCTACCGCTAGTATTTGTAGAATAAATGAATGTATTAACGTTTGCATTGTGAAGATTCATTTTCTCTTTTCTCAGAAAGCTAAAGTTCAGTTTTGGAATGTTTGATTTTCCACAGTAATCAGAGATTTCGATTACAATTCGAGATTGTATCTCAGAAGGAAGAATAGTCCTGCAATTTTCCAACTTCGACAAGCGCCGAGGTTCATATTGCGAGAGGATGCGGGCGAACGTACATAAACTCGTGAAAGCGCATAGAGTTGGTAATTTCGGTGATCGATTTCGCGAAAGTGGATAACGTTGCTTGCAAGAATGAACATAACTCTTTCACTATAAGCAATAGCGAATGCCAAACAAGTACGAGAACTCAACGACTCAAGCCCAGTATCGCATTATCATAAGAATTCTATACATAGTTCAAAGATCTTCGTGAATCCCCCCCCAAAAAAACGTAAAAACTTGTCCATTAGAAAAGATGTTTATGCTCTGCATCAAAACAGCATGCAATAGACTTAAAAGAGATTAATATTTTTAAGAATAAAAATATTAATAAATTTAAATAAAAACTTGCCATATTTGCGATCCAGTTATAAGTCCTAATTTTAAGAATAATTATTGCGAGAAAAATCCTCTGTTTTTATATCTACATATCTATTCTTTCGTAAAGTTTCACAAATTTTTAAAATTTATTTGTTGTTTATTTGTTCATATTTTAGCTACAGTGAATTTTCTCTTATCGGAACATACACGTTTGCGCAGCCACCGTGTTCAATTGACAATATTACTAGATCATTCCATTGAATATCGGTAGACTAATACTTTCCATCGCTGCTATTTTGAAAAATAAGATTGAAATGGAATTGTTTCAATCTTGTGCAAAATACGATATAAATAATAATAGTACCAATATACACGCAATATTGACAGTAGTATTATAAAATAATAGTGACATGATAACACAAAAATTTTTAAATTACATTCGGCATATAAGAATTATCTGCAAATTTTTTATTACAAATGTCTTACTACAAATAATATTTATATATTTCAAAAGATTTAATACATATATCACTTCTTGATTTAATATTTTTTATTCAGATATTAAAATTTTATTCTTATATGAATAAGATTCAAGTTAAAACTTTCTTAATTTTTTCTNAATATTCTAAAAACATAATTATTTACATAAATAATTTGAATAAGTTTTAATTAATATATTTTATTAATTTATTAAATAAATTACCTTATCAAAATTATACCAATATTGATTCATATTACTAACATTATTTTGACATAATTAATTATACTAAACGGAGCTATTAATTATTAGTAATTAATATATATATTAGAGTAATATATTAATATATTAGAGTATTGCAAGTCACATGTAGCATCGGTCCATTATATCAATTTCATAACCGTCATTTTATATTAAATTAAAATCATACTAATATTCTACAATATAACTTAAGTAATACGACATATTGCGATTTGTTGCAAATTCCAATTTATAATAATGTTAACGGCTTTTAATGTTAACGGCTAAAAGATATTTTCTTAAAGTAAACAAATTTATTCAGAAAAATGTTGTAGTAAATAAACCGATGCGTGTCATATTTTTTCGGCCACTCTGCAACAACGTCGACATAGCAGATACTACGCTACAAAGTTATAAAAACTTCAGTGAAAAACATAATTACCTGACGCGGACATATGTTACATTACCAGAGAGCAGAGCGGACAGACGGCTGAAATAGCAACTCGAAAAATTTCTATGAATAATCTCGACATTTTCCAAGCGTAAACGAGTGATTACTAGAAATACTTTTGCACACCACTCACAAACATATGGAATAATAATTAAGACAAAATGGAAATGCTCTGCTGGTATCACCAAAATTTTAACGTATCATTTTTTAGTATTAAAGTTCTATTTTACTTTATTATATGGAAACGACTTATCTGGATATTCATATTCTCAATGGACATTTATTCCATATTTATTTTATTTAATTTGTGTATGTACTTTCTCTTTATAATGCTGAGTAATAATACTTTCTAAACATTAATTATTATTAATACTTGAGTAGTCAAAGTCATTATTTCCATTTGAAATTTTTTAGAAAATAACTAAAAACTTGTATACTATGATTTTCTTTATTTAAACTATTAATAAGATCTTTTTTTTAAAAAATTAAGAAAAATTTCATGTTTTAGTTAACAAAATCCCGCGCCCCGCGCCGTGTATAATATATAAGAAACACAATTTCTATTTATTAAGGTAAAATGCCCTTAACTGGTTTTGTAGCTGGAGAAAAATTTTAGCTGATTTTGAAACAAAGTGCTTACCATTTTTATTAAATATGACTGATGGATATAACTGTATTTGTGTGTGCAACAGTAGGGATTTGGGGATTTAACTTCTTTTGCACTTTTCTCTTACAACAGCAGGATTTAACGTCTCTAGGAATTAAATATTTTTTCTCTTTTTGTTTTATAAGATTTGTAACTGCATATTTTTAAAACATTCAATTCATAGCCAAAAAATCAGGGATTGCATGTATTTTTCTTATTTTTGGATATATATTATATATATATATATATATATATATATATATATATATANTCGTCTACTCACATGAGTATTTTATGTTACGGTATACACACATAATCATTTATTCATATTATTCCAAAATTTTGTTTATGTAAGTATGCTTGAAGCATATAATACTATGCATGTTTATGGTTTATCTGCATTAGAGCTACGGTTGCCATCTCTCCGGTTTTTGACCAGAGACTTCGGCTTTTTGAAAATCTCTGACTCTCCAGCTGGAAAGAACCTCCAGCTAACTACTCAAAATTTTGATGACTTTCTTTTTAAATGCGTGTATTGATTTTCCTTCGGTTTTTTTGGCAATTTCAGTACTAATTATCAGTCTCCAATGGAATACTAGTCGGAAAGTGGAAACCATAATTAGAACCCACGTCAAACCAGCAGAATCGAGTTAGAACGGGCTTTTTTTAAGCTCCGTCATTTTCCGCCTGCCTTCTTTTCTTTCGAAAGATAATAGACGCATCAGAGAATAAAACACATTGTTTCAGATATATACAATGCATTGTCTCGCGACCGACATCTTCGACACATCGGCGAAGTGTATCTTCACTTATATGCTTCTCCAGGCTTGTATGGTCCGCATTTAACGTGCATAGTCGAAGCTACGGCCTCCTTCGTCCTCGTCTCATTTCTGCTTTGTTACATACATATACGTCAGAGAATCGTGACAAATAAATTCGTTTCGAAGATATCCCCGTTTTCAAGCTCTCTTATCACGTCCCTCATCGTGGCACTAGTATCAAAGTCGGGTGCACAATGGCGAATTGTAAGACGAAAAGAAAGAAGAATCCGAACCATTCTGAAGCCGTACACAAAGAAAACTGAACCGAATTGTTATCAGCTACGGAAATGTTATATTACGATATACCAAGTACAATTTTCGGTTGCGAAAGATTATCGGATCTGTAAAATTATAACTATCTACAATTTACATATTTTAATTAACTCTCCGAAATTGATGCCAAAATCGGTAACATAATTAACGACACAGGATGTGTGAGATTCAATATACTTATTAGTTGATTAAAAAGCATTAATTAATTCAAGGAACTTAAATGATATATCATACAAAAAAAAATGAATTTTAGGTTTATTTTAATAAGAATAATCTAAATATGCAGATGTAACATTAAAAAATTGTTTAGCATTTTTATGTGAAATGTAATTGCTTTAGTAATAAATATAACAATTAAGAATTAATAATAAATTTAAATATAATAATGTATTGTATGTTTAATCTTAGCATTATAAGTGAGTGGGTCCACATCAGGCCTCTAAATTAAAAATTGCCTTTTGTACATTCCATTGTATTTCTAAGCAAACATTCCAGATTAAAATGCAAAATTCGTTCAGCTCTAATATTTCGGATTTAGATGTAATATCGTTCGTTTATTCGCGCCGGTATTACGCGAATTGAGTTTATGTAATGTATTTAAATTTAATTTGTCCTTTTCAAACCGGATTGCACGTAGCGGCGCGCTACAGGCTATTATTAAGAAACCGTTAAAGTTACGGGCAGTCTTGAAAACTTTTGAAATCACTGAGACAATAACACTAAGATAATACCGAGCGTTGGTTCGCGAACCGTGCTGCGAAGTAGCCCAAACTATAATTATAATAAGCGCCAGCGAGCATCGATTTTCCAATGAAGCAAAATGACCATAAAAAACACGCTGATGAACCGTATAGAGCGTGAGATCGTCTCATTCTAAAACTATATAATATCAGATTGATTGACTCAACTTTATTTGTACTGTATTTCTCTCAGCCCGAGGCGATTTGTACCTCGCAAATTTACAGAAGAATCTATACTCCCTTCGAGCAATATTTTTATGTTTTTGCGCTCTTAGAGAATCAATTACGCGTATTGTTAAATGTTTGTATCTTTACATAGAGTGCACGATGTATAAAGAATAATTAATGACTTAATTTCTCGACATGGGTACATTTTACTCAGTGTCAAATTTATATTTTAAACAATTATCTTTCTTCGTTAATTCCACTGCAATATCTGCGAATAAGGACTCTTCCAATCGGAGGTAACATAAACTGATCTCACTTAGTATACGATTTATTTCTCTGCTTTCTAGCTTTTTCTTCTACCAGTCTGATTCAATCTGATATGAATTGAACCATTGAACTATTGCTTTTCCGTTTCATCTCACGTAAGCCGTGTTCCGCTTCTTTCGCATAAAGTGTACTCAAAGAAAGATTTGCTTTAACAACCTCGTATTGTATCGTATTAAATTAATCAGCTAGCTATAGGTAGATAAGCTTCAAAAGAAAAGAGCTTACATAGATATTCATGGTTTAATACATTTTAATATATCAATTGATAAAAAGATTGCAGTTGTAAGATTCTACTTAATATTGATTGTACATGTAACGATATATCCACAAGCAACACCAATTACGATTGTAATAATTCACTTCGCCCGGTCTTGAAGCGGTAACAAACGAACGAACTGGATCCATGAGCGAACAATACTGTATCGAAAGAATACTTTCCGGCGTTCGTAAAATGCTCGAGCTTTACTTATGATTTATAAGAGCTTGTTAGAATATAATTTATTAATACCCTGCAAAGTGGGAACGTTCGAAGCTCGTCAGAGGGAGAATCTCAGTGTCTGGGAAAAATTCTAAGAGATTAAGATTTTTCAAAAACATCGTAATTCAATCGCACGCGACGCGAGCGAGTCGCAGACAATCTCCGAATCCGATTTGCACGCTCAAGTACGCGAAGACCGGCGCCGGTCTCTTCTGTTCGTGCCCAACTTGGCTCTACTACAGTTATGTATAATGTGCGCTGACCAGTACGTATCGTCGAATTCCATTAATTCCTCTACGTTCCGGGGCTGAGCAGTGCGAGTCGGAAGATATATACGGCATCCGACCGCGCGCTTAATCCGTGTCAGTAGCCGACAGACGGAGGCAAATGTCTTCATCGATTAGGTTACCGTTAGCCCGCGAAATCCCGAAAGCGAACCACTTCTCTTGCTCCGGGAAAGGAATCCCACGAGCGAGAGAAAAGGCGCTCCCGCACTCACTGCATTACCGAAAAATCACCCCCGGTTACTATCCTGGTATCCTCCGAGCTGGATATCCTCCGGCTGCGCTAGCCGAAGAATTACAGGGAGAGTCCACGGAAAAGCGGTGTACCACCAACCACCACGGTAAGTAGTCGCGAATGATATATTCGAAGTTGAGCGTGGCCCCTGGGCGATATTTCACGGAAGAGTTTCCACCCCCGACGAGAGTCCCACCGAGCCTTGAGAGTCCTCTCCCTCCCCTTCCCACCTCACAAGAGTCTTTGACATTATCGAGATTCCGAAGGCACCTGGAGCACTGCAATTTCGTTCCATCTTCCTTCCTCTCCCTCTCCCTCTCCCACTTTGTCGACTCACTTTGTTCCCGCTTCGTTCTCTTATCCGCGTTGTTTGCCCTCCTTGTTTGCAATCCGCCCTTTCTCGCCCTATTCTCTCTCCCCTCTATTTCGCGTTCGTTCAGAACATTTCGCGATGAAGAGGGAAATGGGGAAGGGGATTAGGCGGGAACGGAGAAGCCTCCGGAGCCGGGTAATTTAACAGAGACCAGATGAGATAAGATAGCCTCTTGCGATGGTTGGGTTAGTGTTCTTGTGGTTCACCTTACAACTTGGCTGCGACGCCGAACGAGCCTCCATTCCATCGTGTAAACACGTCTCCGCGACGCCGCGCCGTAGCCGCCCGCATGAGACTTACAAGAAAACGCTCGCGCTCGGATTCTGGATCCGACACGAAGAAAAGTCTAGGTCCAGAATTTCGCGACGC
The DNA here is from genome assembly GCA_017607545.1 of Acromyrmex charruanus. Lineage (NCBI taxonomy): Eukaryota > Metazoa > Arthropoda > Insecta > Hymenoptera > Formicidae > Acromyrmex > Acromyrmex charruanus. Next base: position 15,215 of record JAANIC010002283.1, read on the forward strand.
TCCAATAATCCATGTATTTCTACGGGACGGAAACGCCATCGGGTAATGTACTCGGGAAACGACCATTGAAATTTCTGACAACGTAACGAGCTATATGTGTGATGACAAATTGGGGAATTTATATTTACAAATTTTCTGTAAAAAATTTTTCAGCCGATTTATTCCTTTAAAAAAATTTAATATACTGTAATATGCAATTTATCAGTTCAATTAATATATTTTTTTTTTACTTTATTTAATCG
>JAANIC010002283.1:15534-28083 GCA_017607545.1 Acromyrmex charruanus
GAAAGTATATATATATATATATATATATATATGTATATATTTATATATACAATATATATATATATGATGCATACACTTATGTAATCACTTTGAATTCTTTTGATTTTCTAAATTAACTTCTGCTTCCGTCCATCATCATGTTCAAGGTTTCCTTTTTCTTTTGTAATCGAAATGTGGAAAATAAAATGTAATTTGAAACTTTAATTAAGAAGTTTTATCCACCTTGTATCAGTTATCGAGTGAATGGATTGATTGATGAATGGTCTTGAAAAGACATTTATACTTCTGTATTTGAGAAGAGATGAAAAGATCTAGATTTGATTCTAAAATAATACAAACTAGTAATATACGTACAAAAGAACTTATCTTTACGAAGAAACCCACAATGTACATTAAGAGATCAGTCTCATTGAAATGGTTAAAAAAGATCGAACATTCTTTTTTGTATTTTTTGAAAGTTTAAGTATGGAGAATATATCCCTATATTGGTATGAATAATTTTTAAATATATGAAAAAAAACATTATAAAATTTAAAAATTGTTTTTATCAGAACAATATTTTCCAAATTACGAAAAAATTTTTCAAAGGAACAACTTGAATTTATTTTATATTTTAACACACTTCTTTCTCATATATTTATTTAGTTTTTGTACTACAATGATTAATGTATACATGCATTTTTTAACTGTTTTTTAATTGTGAAAAAAGGTGAAAAAGTGAGGATTCGATTTCATTTGACTACCAATTTATTAGTTTTTCATATTTTCATTTCAAAGTGATATATGAAAACTAAATACATTCATATTAATTAAAATCTTTGTTATGAAACTTGAATATCTTTATTACAAAATCTTACAAATTAATTTCTCGTGATTTCTAAGTTATCTTGGAAGTTCATATTCAATTAAACCGTAGAGAGGGAAGAAGAGAGGGATGACATTTTTTTATTATATCATTGTATTAATAGAAAAGTAACACATCTCAAAATTAATAACTCTTCTTTTAATTCTTTCCGAATTGGAGCAACATTTTAATTAAGATGGAATGATTTGATTAATTTTACTTAAGATAGCATATGAATATGCATAACTTCACTTCTTCCGATATTACATTTTTAATTATAATATATTCTTTAAAATTATATTCATGAGTTTTCACAATTCGACCACCGTCATTCTAGTATAGAATTGTATAATAAGGTATTTTTCCATATAAGCAGTGTGTTGATAAATATGTCGCTTTTCCAAAACAAAAATATTAATCTTCAAGTAAGATATAAATTTCCTTTCATTATTTAAAAAATGCTGATTTTTTTATACTTGTTTCACTTTTCAACGCAGTGATATATTTTGTTTTTAGATACAATAGATTAACATATATAGAGTTTGATTCAAATTGTGTAATATATTCTTTTCTTTTAATTCAGTCCTAAAGATCAGACCTGTAATTTCAGACCTTCCCTAACCCCTTAAAAGTGATATTTATGATAGCCCGATGTCTATACAAAAGTAATTGCATTTGGGACAATATGTAAATAACGTTGTTTTTGGAACGCATGTCTGTAAACTGACGGCGTCGCGTCGCTTTCAAAGTGACGAGCACAAATATTCGCGGCAACGATTTTTCGACGTGTCGCACAGAGAAATTAAAAATAAAAACGCATATACGTTTCGTGAATAAACAGGCTTGAACGTGTCAAATCACGAATCTCTTAAAAACACCGAAGAAAAATATTTTTAACAAAAATACTGGGAGCAATATATATATATACGTATGATAAAAAGTAATAAAAATAAGAGTTCCATTACAACGAGTTTGCTGCCATATTTTTTCAGAAGTGTACACAGATTATTAAAATATCATTTCACGAATAATTTATTATCATTATTATATTATACTTTTTATACACAAGATAGAATATCATATTTTGATAAAAAAAAAAGTAGTATTAAAAAGTTTAAAATGTAATGAAATCAAAATTTATTTGTATAAAGTATTCAACTACTTGTCCAATTATGACTGTTTAAAATAAGCATCTAATATTAATATTCAATTTATTTCAGTAATAATAATTTATGCCAATAGTATAAAACAATAATAATTTAATCTAAATGAATTTAAGCTGGTCTTATTTATTCCATTATTTTCTTTTTATTGAAAACGTGTTGGCACGAGAGAGAATTTAATATTAAATTTATATGAAACCCCGATTGTTCACGAATCGATGGCCGAAAAATCCTTCTGCCCACTTAATATCTCGGGTCATTTATCGTTCAAATGACCGCATAACTTCGCTATATTCTATGAAATCACCGGTTTTATTGACAGCGGTCTGAATTAGGATGGTCGCTGACTGCAAAAGAATGGTCCGCAGCAATGAACCTTTCGTGGATCGCCTTTGAAAAAGAGCGCCGTTTCGTCATAAAGAAACTCGAAACGATAGGGGCGATAGATATATGAAATATGCGGGAATTGCGTGAAATCGTTTCGTGAAAGAAATCAAGCAACGTTTGCTTCTAGGTAAAGTGGGAATGAAGTGACGTAAAATATAATGAATCGCACTCGAAAGACGGAAAATTTTCCAGTAAAATGAAAAGTGAAAATGATTACGTTAAAAATCATAAAAATTATTAAAAAACTCAGAATTAGCGGCAATATTTGATTACGCGTGTAGATAAAAATAGATACGTTTGCCAGTCGCATGTCGGTTTGTCGTCGTAATCCACACTCATGTATGTCTCCTTGATAACTTCATTGACGCAATCTTTAATGGCTCTCTCGTGTTTGCTTGCAACATTCTCTTGTAGAAATGTTCTATCCGCGGTATACAGTGCTCTCGAATACGTTTCACCTATTTGACTAACTTTATACTACTCTCGAGATGCATACTTGAATGCTCGAGGGGTAGTAGACATCGCGCGACTCTTCAACGTGGGACCTAGTCGGTTTAGTTGGCCCAATTTTCGTTACCACATAGTTAATACAACGTATTTCTAGCTTCGAACTCAGTGAATGATGCTTCAGAAGTGCAAACACTCAAAATGAAAGTTATATTCTCTCCTTCCTCCTGCATAAAGTATACGATTCGTATTTGACATATCTACTGCCGACTGAAATTTCAACAGTTCTTTCGCCAAAATGAAAAACGAACAAAAATAAACTCGTAGATTTGATAAAGATGAAAAAACATTTGATTAGCATTATATGTACGTGGAAGAATTTTTTATCACGTTAATCTCGAGTTCACGCGAATGTTAAATATGTAACACGGCGTATTTTAATAAGCATTTATTTCAGCCGAGTGATTGCTTTATGCAAATTCGTACGTGATTATAATTAACGCATGACTTTCAATATGATTCATATAAATACGTTCAATATCGCTTGCTGAAATATTCATCTCTGCATCAAATGCAATGTCTATAGCATAATTATACACCTACGGTTTACTAACGTTATTAATAGGCAGAAATATTACTGAAATTTCTCTTTATAATTTTATGATTCGATAAAATAATAAATTTGTACATTTAAATAAATATAAATAAACTGAAAACATCGATACTACTAAATACCACTAATAAAGCGTTAACCTGAAAATAATCATCTAGGATAAATTTTACACCCTAGTAGCGAGAAAATAAAGCTCATAATTAGAGTAGTTTTCTTTGACAGTTGAGAACCCTACCTATTTTTCCATTCCTTTTTATTTTTTATTTTTTTTTAATATTGAAAAAATGTATATAACTCAAATATTAATAAAGTGTAGAATGCTTAATAATATATTTAATAACAGTTTTTTATTTATAAAACAGGTAATTATAATATCTTAGGTAATTATTTAAGAAAAAAGTTAGATGAAAATTGTTGGGTTAATCTTACATATTCACGTGGCTCCAACATAATTATTCTTGTAAAGTGTTGACACCTCAACATTATATCTGAATTTTTATTATTTCTTTTAATGATTTACAATTAAATAAAGATTGATGATATATTTTATATATTCTTTAGATAAAAATAAAAAAAAAGAAAATCTATCAAAGATGTTTTATGATTACAAGTTTTACACTTTTGATACACTATAACTCAAAAACTATCTATTATTTGAGTCATATGTACGTGGATAAACATTTTAACATAAACATTTTTTTATTCATCACATTATGAGCTACAATATATGTGAAAACTAATAAATTATTTCACTTGGACACAATTTTCCATATAATTAGTGTGGAGATTGTAGAATTTTTTGTAGAATTAACACGTTTCGCAAGTTTCGAATGTAAGATTCTGGACTGAATGTAGGTGTAGAGTATGGTTCGTCTGCCTTGAGTATATTTTCACCTGAATTATCAAAGCTGATAACTTATCAGTTCCGAATGCTTCCGGCGATCTGGATCCGCTAGATATTAATCACGCGGCTTTTCGGAAGGGTCCAATGTACGCGACATCTGGCATTAATTCGACGTTCAACGTTCGGCAGTTTGGTATTCTAGATCCTCGATCTCGTGGAGCGCACGTAGCGCTCTGGCTCGAATCCCGCATATAATTTCCGTGAACCGAACTCGGGACCAGAAGCGTCTACAGGAAGAACGATGGGTGTACGCCTGTAAGTAGTATTTGTGAAATATGGTCCCGACGGAAGCGTTTTTATCCGTACACTTTATATACCGGAGATCGCCAAAATTCCGACGTTTCTATTCGCGATCGAGCAAAAGACGCGGAACGACAGGGATATGCCGGGATTTTACGAGTAACCATAAGACGTCGAAAAATAAATCTGCTGAGCAAATTTAAGATCGTTCTGATTATAAATCCGTTAAATTTATCTTCAGCTTTGGTTCGTTGTAATTCGCAAAAAGTGAACTGAGAAACCGAAGACAACTGTGCTGCTCAAAATTTGTGTACGCAGATACTAAAACATGTTATATTTTAACGGAATTTTTGGAATTTCTGTTCTTTAGTAAAAGTATGAATAATAAATAGTAAATAGAAAATATACTAAATTATCACTAATACTCGTAATTTCAAACAATTTCCACAGCAATTTTTCTTCATATTGAAATTTTATTGTACAAAACTAGGTGAACCGTTAATCAATAAATGACTCGCTATTACTTCAAGCATGGCATGAAACTTCACTATAACTATCTGCCATCAAATATTGTTGTCACGAAAAGTGCTCGACACAGTGTTCCACTTGTCAGTGAGTTTAGAGTTTCGAAAAATCTCACCGTGCTCGGTAGTCTGACTAAAAATATCGCTAACTACTTTTCCACGATGCTCCGATTGCGTGCGATTGTATCGCGAATATCAACGTTTGCTGCATGCGAGTATCTATGTCGAGTATCGCGCTTGATGCGGGATCTAAGCTGAAAATCGAAGATCGCGCCGTGATTCCTGCCAACGCGACTTAATCATCATCAAAGCTCGCTCTAACACGGGACGCGAGACCAACTTCCGGGTCTGCTTGTAACGAGACTTGTAACTTCAGCCCCGTAAGTACAATCTGCGCTGCGCCCCACGTATTCGAGGAGTACCCGTTCGCGTCCACGCCAGGAGTCACCTATCCGTTTAATCGATGTTTAACGATTTGAGTTCGAGAAACTCCGCGACAAACTTACAGCGACCCGAACGAACTTGTCCCGTGGAGGAGGATCGCCACGAAATGTTTTGAACGGTTCAGATTTCGAAAGCGTAAGGGCGATTCGTCTCGCGGCATTGCAATGCACTTTCCCGAATTCTCGAAATGCTTTGATTTGTGAACGGAGGAAGAATCGGAAGAAAGAAACGAAGCATAGATATCACATAAGCGATTCCTTGCCTTCATTATCTTTGTTGTTTTTCCTATTATAATCTTTAAGTTGGTCAATGGTTTAAAAATAGGCGGCTTAAAATATTGATAGATAAGATAATCAGAACAAAAAAATTTCTTAATTTTATAGTTATATTTTTTACTAGTATACTATGTAGAGTTAAATTATTTAGTTATAATTATCCTCTTATGAGATAGAGGAATGTAAAAGTAATAAACTTTAAGACTTCTAGGCAATAGTTTTTATTTTCCTTTTCAGGAACAAGATTTTAAAAATCTTATACATAGGTGTGACACTTCATTTAAAGATAAATCAAAAAATAATTTCTGCATAATTATTATTTACATAATCCAACATTATTAATGCATATTTAATTAAGCCTCTAAGGACGAATGTTGCATATACAGCATTTCCTTTAAAATTTAATTCGGGATAAATTTGGAATAAATTCGGAATCTGTGCAGATTAGTTACACTTAAACTGAAAATAGAAATGTATTGTATATAGCATTGAATGCTAAAATATGATACTTTAAATATGAATCATTCCATTATCATTATATTAGAAAGAACCGTTCTATTCTTCTTCATTTAAAGACAAAAATATCAATTCTATCTCTTTTTTTATTTATGCAAGATAGATAGCGTAATCACAATGTCTTTTTCTTCTAATCGCCAAACAAGCTAGGCATCAATATATATCGATATCTATTAATAAAGTATATATCAATAGATTCTTTATTTACAAAATATTTGTTAGCAAAATTAGTAAAAAGTTGTTTTTTTAATAACAAAATAATATTATCTCTAAAGAATTAAAATAGTATACAACATGATAATTCGAATTACGAACACTGAGAGAAAAATTTTTGGTATTGATTTGTACTATACATACATGTTACTATGATTGTGATTATTATTACTATAATATTAGTAATAATAATTATATATACAGGATGTTAAAAAAATTATCTAGCATTTATATTGTAAATAGTACGCCATACTAAATAAAAAAATCTTTGTGAATATAGATCGAAAGCTCAACTGTTTCTGAGATATTAATAATTTTGTATGTTAGTATCATAACTGACTTATTATCTCTTCTGAGATGTATATGATGTGAAAAGAGAGAAGTAAGTAGCATTGATAGCCTATTTGAGAGAATTACAGGTTCAATGAAGTGATTTTCATAATGCCCATTCAATTGTGATAGCTTGTTTATCAACTTACTGATTGCTAGTGAAATTTTTAATTATATTGTATAATTGTATATTGAAATTGATTCAGAACATTCAGAATGTAAATACTGAGATACCTAAATCTTCACATAGCATACAAAATCAAATAAATTAATTATGTTTATTACTAACATGCAAAATTATTTATATCTTAAAAAAGGTTGAATTTTCGATTTATGTTCATTAAAGTTTTGTTAGTCCGTATGAAGTATTACTTATCGTATAATATATTTTTTTAATACACGTACGTATATAGTTCTATTAATAAATACATAGCAACTAAAAATGAATAATAATTAGTCATTTATAATTATAGTAATAATACTCATAATTATAATAACATGTAGCTATAGTTATAAAATAAAATATCAAAAATTTTTCTTCCAGTATGAACAACCAAAAAACTAGCAACTCTCATGAAACGAACTTTAGAAAAGCGAATAGATAAAGGCTTGATCTACATTTAGTTGCAAGAGTGAACTTTAGAGGTAGTTAAAAGTACAGAAATTTGAATATTAAAAAGTTACGAACGGGGATGACACATAAAGCACTTTTAATGAAAATCTCTGCAACACGACGTTATTATCGTCCTACATTCCGCGCTGTAATTCCTGCATAGTAATAATTACTGAGCGTGTGAGCGGTCAATTTGCTACATCTGTTTAATCCAATATCAAATCCATGGAAACTCTAAAAACGGTAATTATATCTCATAATTCGAAGCGCTGTATCCGCAAAACAAAGTTATTGAGAAATAATCGGATTAAAATTATTTCTTTTCCCTTCTATTATTCAGAATTATTTCAATTCGCCGCAAAGAAAAGACATTGCGATTACACCATCTATCTTGCATAAATAAAAAAAGGGGGTAGAAATTGAAATTTTTGTCTCTAAATGAAAAAGGAACGACAGAACACTTCTTTCTAATAGAATGGTAATGGAATGATACACACCTGAAGCTAATCTGGTTTTATCTAACCGTGCTACATCGGAGAAAAGAAATCTCTGACCAGACAAGCGAGAAAATTACGTTCCATCTGCGAAAACATCGAGCGAGAAACCACGATTTTAAATTGAACGAATCGCAATGGCTCTCGCGCGCAAACAATCGATAAGTAATCAACGTGTGCTGGTCCTCTTTTCTACCTTCTTTCAGTCCACATTTCCTACCTAATACCGTAACCTGATTTATATTGATGGCAAATAAAAAGCCGGAAGTAACTGGATTTGTTATCGCCACGGTGAAAAGTATGTAGTTGAAGTTGTTAAGTGCATCCATCTGTAAGATAATATTGTATTCGAATTGTGTATATAATATATTTTCTACCCTTTGAAACAGTACAAATTAAATCTTCACTCTAAATTATTGAAAATGTATGTATAAATATAATGTGTATTAATCTAATTGAAAAAATATGCGACAGTATTATTTATTAGTACTTGTGTATCATAAATTTCTACTTATAATACAGAAAAAAGTAACTGTATGTAAAATTATTAAAATATTTAAAAAAAATAGTAAAGACAGAATAAAGACAAACAATTTTTTTCCTGATTTCTTACAAAATATCTTCGCTAATGCTAGATTGACCACTTTGAAGTTGGAAGCAGAGAAGAGATTTTGGAAACTTTTCGCTTAAAAATTATATTTTATAACAATTTTATATTTATTTAGAAACTAGATCGTCAGTTGTCAGATCCATGATATGTCACATCTTTGAAATACATATTACCGCAGCAACCAAAAATATCTGAATGTCAGGAAAATTGGCACTAAATGTCCTTATCTTCTCTAAATTATGACAAGGCAAATTGATGCCTGAAGGCTTTGATTAATTAATGCCTTGATTGATTAATATTTTCTAAATTATGATTAATTGTTTTCTTTTCCTGGAAATACTCGAACGTATCGGTCTATTAATTCCATTGTTTTATCTTTTTTACATCACATAACGTGACGAACATCGGCATGTATTTTTGTCGTACACTGGCGGAAGTTATTATCGCTCGATGAACACGCTTGATTGAACAAAGACGTAATAGAAGTAGCTGTCTTTTAGAGAGTACGTTGATCCACAGATCTCGCGAAAAGAGGAGAGGGCACGAATCCTCCGATGAAATATTACCGGTGACTAAGGGCGTTTAAAGGGGTAAGCAAACGAATTTACGGTTCGCGGTTAAATCCCGTGAAGAATACGTCTGCCCGTGGGAAAGTCGGGGCTTGGCTGCACGTTAAGGTGTGTTTCGCGAGAGCGACGAGATGAGTCCGCATATCGTCGGCTTCAAGTTCCATTTCGTAAAATATTTCTATCTACGTCACGGCACGAGTGAACGTTGCAACGACGACATGCTCATCTCAATAAAGCGTTACGAAAATTGTACACTTCGTGCAGTACAGGTGTGTGTGTGTGTGTGTGTGTGTGTGTGTGTGTGTGTGTGTGTGTGTGTGTGTGTGTGTAGCAGGTTCCACTTCCATTTTCGCAGACTCGCAAACGAGAAATGTCAGCGCACTTATTCGCGTGTACCACGAAATTTCGTACGCGAAGCGTTCCATAGCGCTCGGTTACGCTTTGTTGATTTTATACTTCGTTAGAATTCCCCACGTCGCCGCTTCCGTCGGCGGTTTCATTACTTAATAGTGTAAGTACGTGTCTTTATTCTGAACGTAAAACGGAATTATACAGTATTTCCAAAAACACCAATTTAATATTTTGCAGTTGAAATAATCACTACCTGAACTATCAGATAGAATGTGAAACACCGCTTTGTATGAAACGTCAGTTGCAGATTCACCATTTCAATATTTACGAACTTGCTATGTATCTTTATGCTAATGAATAAAGAAAAAGAAAGGAGAAAAAGAATCGCGGACTCCAGAAGACAGTCAGAGGAAACTATTAAATAGCTGCGAGAACTTTTTTATTCCTATTCGCGCGTACACATTCTCGTATTAATATCATCATACATAAACGTAACTTATCCGAACAAAAGCTTTTTCGGAACTTTCCTCCCGCGAGAGCGAGGTATATTTTCTAGAATTACGTAATTACGCAGGCTATCTCTTGTACAAATTTATCTTCTCTAGATATTGTAAGAAAAGAAATTCAAAGTGTTATCAAGAATATAAGCAATTGGCAAAATTTAATCAAGTTAATAAGAATGATCTGGCTAATTATACTTATGATGTTGGAATGATGAAATTATTGAATTCCTACATTACAGTACATTACGTGCAAAAATCTCCGAATTAACTAAAGAAAAATTCTTTTATAGGATTGAAGTAGAAAGTTGCAAAATTAGAAAGTTGAGAGCAGTTGACTTAATACTAAAATCGAAGGAATTAAAAACTTACATTGTTCAACTTGTAAAGCTGTCACCTTTGACAGACGTTTTCTTAATACAAAAATTCTATAATTTATGGACAAAATAATATTGCATCACTGGTCAGATTATGTAAACAAACAATATACTAAATTTATAAAACTAAGATTGATAAAAGCTTAAAAAAATTTATATTTAATTTAAATGCAAATTATGTATATATGTATGCTTAGCGAAGACTCAAAATGATAAATGTGTCTAACCATACTAGATCTAACAGTGCTAGATCTTGCAAACAATGGCACTACAATATATTAGATGACAGATGTATGCGTTTGAATGCATGAAATTCAAATTTGCAAGTGTAACATAAAAAATATAATTGAGTGGATCCAATAGTCCTATCCTTATCTCCAAAAGATTGATCACCAAACATGATGTACAATATAAGACTTAATTAACTCGTAATTTTATAGACTTAGAATTGAAAAAGGAAAACGTACGGAAGATAACCAATTTTCGCGCGAATATATTTAAGTGTTGTTTTTTATTATTTTAATATTGCTGAGGAAAATACCTGTAGAAGATCGCGATAATTACGCAAAAATGGAAATTTATTCGATATTTATGAGTACAAGACACAACATTCAATTATTTACAACACCTTGAGCGAATCCGCTTATTGGTAATCGATTATTTAAATCTGCGTGGGATAATACAAAATCGCCTGTTACTTTGAAGCATCTAGCTCGCTCGCTTACTGCTGGTTATGAATATTCTAATCAATTCGTAAGAGTACGCGTGGCGACAGATTTTATTATTACTTCATTTCAATTTCACTTCTTCAAATGTCTTTGCCAGACTGTTTTTATATGATTAATTATCATCGTGTTTCTGTTTTATTGTGTTATTGCAGGTTAAGGTCATTCAACCTTATTCTTGAAACTCTCGAAACATTCATTTAATGTTACATATAATATCGAATTATATTGATATACAAAAAGAACAATTTTACTAAAGTATTTAAAAATGTAGCTAGATAAGTAAATCTAAAAATAATTTTATTTGGACCATTATATAAAAAAGCTTAAAGTAATTGCTAAAATGTTAAAAAAAGAATGTTACTTTACAGCATTATCAACATTTAAGTGTTCTTATACATAATTATTTTGATGGTTTAACAAAATTATTTTTTAAATCTGAATCTAGCTAAATTTTTAGATATTTCAACAAAACTTCAAACAACACGCATGTCCAAAAACGAGACATAAAACACTTCGAAGACATTTTTTTAAAAGACTAAGCCAGCATTCATAATTGGATCTTATATTTAAGACCATTTTAAGTATAGTCTTAAGACGGTTTTAAAATAACAACGGATTGTGAATACTGTCCTATGCCTCGATTTTGGATTTTTTGTTGTCTAGAATTCTTTCCGTTTACAGTCGAAGAATTAATGATTTCACATCAATGTGATGATTTCTCTCAAATTCTTATTACTACATTCAGAAGACATCATAATTTTTAGATGAAAATTTAAAAAATCTCATTACCCCACAACGTCAACTTTCCCAGCAGGCCTAATATTTTAAACCGGTGATTCCGAATTGCGCCTTCTTCCTGAAAGCGACAGTCACGACTTTTTGTCGGTCTTACCACTTGGCAGTGTTCTCATGCGTGTATAATGGACGGAGTTGAGCTTGCATTTTGCGTCCGTGGATACAATTTAAATCGCGATAATTTAAAGCAGAGTGGTGCACTAACTCCGCGTAATCATCAAGACATAATCCTTACTGTAAAATGAGATATCCGCCGTTCACTATTTGTCACTTGAAATACTTTTGAATTTATTACAGACGGGTGAAAAACATAGTTTACGACGAATAACAATTCGATTAAGAGAAAATTCACACAAGCATTTAAATTCAAAGTATGCTCTCTGTCTTAAATTCTAAAGCTGCTTCTTAAAGCTGCTCTCTATCAAAATTAAACATTACAATAAAAATTCTTTAATAAAATAGATAAAAGACATAATAGGGATAATAATATTCTAATATTTTAATATAGTATATATACTCTATTAGAGAGTATTATATCACTGGTTTTAATATTATTGATATAATATTATCAATTAACAAGAGAAAATTCATATTAAATATTACAATGCACTC
>JAANIC010002283.1:40309-66617 GCA_017607545.1 Acromyrmex charruanus
AACGGATTGTAATATAAATAAACATATTTTAATTAATAAAATAATTGTTTTTATTTAACCTAACAATTTTTATGATATAGGATTTATTTATTCCGTATCACTTTTGCTATCTTTTATATTTGTATTAAATGTTGAAAAATTAATTATTGTTAATCAAATAATGTTTTATGGATTGTTACAATATATGGATCTATCATTCGCAATTTATTTACAAATTATGATTCTGATGAAATTTACGTATCGCAGATTATATATTAATTGATATAAAACTTAAATTTCCTATTATAAACAAAAAATGTATAAAATTAATGTTGATTAATTTGCTAAATTAAATTCTCTATATATATAATTAATTAAATATATAGATAATTAAACATATATGAATTATGCTGATTGATAATATAATAAAATAATTTATAGCGTAAGATAGATAAAACGAATTTATTGATATAAGTTAGATAAAGATTGCTCTAAAACGCTTGTTTAGGAGAGCCCCTTTCAATCTCGACCTTGACATGTTATCACTCTGAATGTCATTCAAAAGGTTTTAGCCATTTATTAAAAAAAATAGAGCTCGGTTATATTTAAAACAACTTTATTTAAAATACATATTTCAAATTTAAAAAATAAGTTATTAATTTAGAGTATTTATTATTTTAAGAAACATTTTCTCTCTAACCTATTTCTTATTTAATATTTTAAATAAGTTTTTGGAATCTATTTTTCATGATAATATTTCGTATTACTTTTGATGAATCATTCCGGATTTATTATAATTTTACATATGTAGGTGTACGCGGCGCGCGCGCGCGCGCGCGCGCGTGTGTGTGTGTGTGTGTGTGTGTGTGCTGTGTGTCACAAAATGATCACAACTCAATCAAAAACATAATTTTTTTTAATGGTCATGAAACAAAAATAACAAAAAATGATTTGGTCATGTTTCTAATGGTAAATTCTTTTCACCAATGTTATTTGATTAACCAATAATTTCCTATTAAGTTAAAAAAGAATTTTTTCCTATTTCTGAGAAACTTAATCTTTTTTAGTTGTGTCTGCACTTTTGAAATAAGGGAACGCTATATAACTAAGTGCTTTATGCACACAATATTCAAATAATAAACTCGCTCGTGCAATGAAAAGTGTATAGAAAACGACACGTACGTATATTTATAAATATAGTTCGAGCGAAAGGGAAGCAAAAGCACGTGATGCAGGTACGAAACTCGTATGCATATACACATCAGAGGTAGGTCTCGGCTCTACTTTACTAGCGTAAAACAAACCTCGCAGAATTGCGAAACCAAGCAGCTTCATGTCATCTTTGAAACTGACTGCTTGCTACGTGCGACGAAAATTCATGCAGAGTGAGTACCTATAGCACAGCCGGCTCGTCTCTGGCGAATAAGCCAGCGAGGAGAACTCAGGTAGATAGCACGGTGAAACTTCCGGTCAGAAGTTACACCCGTCGCCAAGACTTGGCGGAAACTTCCTCTCACCTTGAGAAGCAGAAAGAGAGAGATAGAGGAAGAGAGAAAATCGGGAGGGTGAGGAAAGAAAGGGAGATTATAGCCCAAGCAACGAAGTGGCCGTAGTTCGATAAATGGTCCGCTATTAATAAGTTATTTGATAAATTTGCGTCGGTTTAATTTACTAACAGCGGTAGACCACGTTAAACAATTTTACATATGATATTCTATCTTACACATTATATATTCGGGATGTTCGATAAATCAGGCACTGTTTGAAAATTTGCAGATTGATTTTATTACGTCGGTTAAACGAGTTTAAATATTTCTTAATATTTCTCGAAAAAGTAATGGCTGTTTCCGCTGCTAACAATTATTTCAATAATTACTTGTGCAATTTCTATTTCTGATTAGTTTTATCATTTAATAGATATTAGTCTCCATTTATGCATTCCAAGAAATTAAAAAATTAAACTTACATATTAATCCTGCGCATAATTTTCTTGTTGCAACTTATATATGTATTAATATGAAAACTTTTATATATTAATACTGAAACGTTACTGTTCCAAGTTTTATAACTTGTAAAACTTTCAAGCAAGTTGAAATTTGAATGTAATGCGCCAGATGAAATTTCGTTAATGTGTAATTTTGAACATCTCGATATGCAAACTTCTTCCATAAATTTTTCTTTTTACTTTAAATATCTCATGTACAATAATACCATTATAAGTAAAGTGAGAAGCTAAAGAATCAGTCAATTAATACAACTATTATAACACGTGTAAAGCTATGTGCCTAATTATACAGATTAAACTTATCTCATGAACAACTCAATTTAGGAACTCCGAGATGGTTTCTTAAGTACATAATACGGTATTGTAGCGCTCCAACTTCCGCCAGTGCTCTCTTCTAGCTCTATAAATTGTATGCGAGTTTCCTAAGTTAGTATTCTAATAATTTCTCTCACGCTAGTAATTCTGTGTACTTGAAAATTCGTGATACACAATAAAGAATAATAACTATACGCATTAACATTAATTACAAAAAAAACATTAATTAACAAATAAGTCGACATCAATCGAGATAATAAAATATATAAAACAGCACGTTTAATATCGATAGTTTTTATTCAACCAACTCGTATACATGATATTTTAATAACATTTCTTTTCATTCAACAATTATGTGGAAATTTTTCATACATTAATAAGTACGCGCGTTGACATTTATAACGCTTTCAATCCCTTAAACAGTGTATCGTTTAAAGTAGCATCTTTAACGAATGAGATGTAATTGTACATTTGCAACTCACAATTAGTTTAATATATTTATATGATTTAAAAATACATTTAACATTCAATAATATTGATATATCACTATTATATCACCCTTGTATTCTTTTTCCAAGAATATATTATTTAGTATGATTGTTGGAATCCCTGATATAATTATTTATATAATTTCCTTTTCTGTTATTTATGAAATTATCAAATTCTATTCCCTCAACAAAATTATCAAATAAACAAAATTTTAAGAATATAATTTTTGTTCTACATTTTATCAACATTTGTTTCAATCATTAATTTAATCATTCTGTTTCAATCATTAATTGTATCAGTAAATCAGTAATTAAATATAATTAAAGTATAATTAAAATATTATTAAAGAAATAATAATTATAAACATATAGTTTTCCAAAGAAATTTTTTTCAAAAACCTAATATTTTCTTAGGAGAAAGCTTTTTAAGAAAGTTTCTTAGGAGAAAGCTTTTTAAGAAAGTTTTTTAGCATCTCTAAAAAACTTTATCGAAAAATATTATAACTCAAAATGATTCTGATTAAAATAAAAAAGTTACTATTAATTTTTGTATAACGAAAACATGGAGATATATTAACTATTATAAACATAAATTCATACGTGTTATTATTAGACTAATGAGCGAGCAATGAAACAAGTTTTCGGCAGACTTTTAGTTAACTCTCTTCCATTTCTTTTTAATCAAAACAATATAAATTATTCCAATACTTAAACAATATTACGTCGTTATTTGTTTCAATTTAATTGTGCTGTAATTCGCTTACTCAAATGTCAAATAGAATCATATACAAAAAACCAACAAAATAAATTACAGTTACAACTCTTCATTAATAAAAAATAAGCACTTTTATTTTATATGCGTAAGGTTCATAATTTTCAATTAGTACGTGCTCAATTTAGTATTAATATATCCCAAGATATAAACGAGATGAGTGGAAACTTCGTATAAACTACACGGTTAAGATTGATTACATTCTCTCCATAGCACGCATAATTCTATAAGCTTACCTGCTTATTTACGCTCTCAGCAGCTCATTTTATGAAGTAAAGCAATTCAGAGCGCTAAGTCACAATTAATGACGTAATGAAAATACAAAATGTTTGATATTTGTTAAAAATAAAGATCCTATAAACATCAAATGCATTCAAATATTATTTTTAAAAAATTGATTTCTCTTAATTTTTGTGAAAATTTTGTGAAAGACATTTACTAGTTACAAATTTTCAAAGTTAGAAATTTATAATCTTATATTAATTTTTTCTCATGAATAATCTTAAGTAAATATCCAATTAAAATTGAATAAAAAGCAAGATACTTTATTATCTATTTGCACTGTCGAGACTTATAATACGTCAAAGTTCTTCTTTTTCATTTTCAGTTCTCAAATTTTATACATTCTTGGTCGTAATATTAATCAAAAGTTTGTAAATTATACCTTTTGCAATTTTATCTTGTTATAATTAGTGTATGCATGTCATTTATATATATAGTTCTCTTATAAACACTTATAATTACTACGTATTCTTGCATAATTTTTTTTTAACATTAGTAGCATTAATTCATAATATTGAGGCATTAATGATTAATCACAACACAATGACTTATAGTTTTATTCATATAAATATCACAAAAGATTAGTTTGCCGGTATACGCGCATATATGATATCTCGGTTATGCTCATTTAATCACTTATGATTAAATATATATTAATTCTGATTGGTTATATAATAACATCATCAAAAATATGTTACATACAGTCAAAAGTGATTCGCTTTAACTTCCAAAATTTCTTTTGCGACATAAATCGCATATCACACTTTTCGCAAGTAAGAAAAGATTGACTTATTGAACACGTTGTGCGTATAATAATAGTGATAGAAAAGGTCAGCAGTTTATCGTAGGATGAAAGACACTTTTAAGTGATATTTAAATTCGTCGGTGAACGCCATCACTCAAGAACAAGCAACATTGGAAGACGATAGCGGTATAATTATATAAAAAGACTTTTATAAAATAATTTATAAGAGATGAAATTTTATAAAAGATAGAAGTTCATTAAAAAAAAAAAGAAATAATATAGAATTGTCTGTAGAAGATTCAACATTATTGTACAAATATAATTGAAAGTTCATTGGTAGATCCATTGAAATGATATTTTCATTCAATAATAAGCAACGATGGAAGACATTCAATATGTGCAGAATATAACAAGAAATCTTGAATGTCAATATATAATTTCTCGTAAAACACGCGGGATAGCCATTTTATAGAAATATATTTTAAGCTTAACATGTTCGTTGCGCTGCTATTATTAAAATATATGTGAATTTAAAGTCACACACACACACACACACACAAAACAAGTTTTCTATAATATTAAATTTGAAACCTGAGCCAACATTAGGCAGATCTACAAAATTGTTGCAATCGAAACAATTTAACTATATATTATTAAAAAATTAATAAAAATATTCAAACACAATAAAATAAAAAATTATAGATCTAATATATAGGGTGTTTACTTAAATCATACTAAAATATTTCCTAAAAATTTTCGGATTTTCTAAGTACTCTTATTCAAAAGATAAATTAGAGTTTTTAAATGCAACTTTGAAATAACTTGGAGTGCAAGCAACGCGAACAAGCTATATAGTAAATTAGTAGAAATTTCAGGAGACTATATCTTTTTCTACAATTGGAGATAAATATAGAGATTAAAATGAAATCTATAAAATAAGTACGAAGATTTAGGTAGCACATATTGATACATATATACATTTTATGTTTTCCAAAAGTATCTAATATTTTATAACCGTTTCAAGATATAAAATCAATATGTGTGCTACTTGGAGGATACTCACTATATAGTATTATATCTTAGTATTAGTAAGTTTTATACGATTTTTACTTTATATTGTATCCTACTATCAAATGCTGGTTTTTTTCAATAAAAACTTGCGAGTGTACACATGAGAATGTACGTAAAATATGCAGATGTGTATGCAATATTTATCACTAATTAATTGTTAACATTTTACATTAATAAAAAATGAACAATTTTTTTTAACAGACAGAATTTTAATTTAACAATAAAATTTCAAAAATTTTCTTAATTCCAAAAAAATGTTTGATTTCCAAGAGTAAAAAAAGAAATCCCCCGAAAATTTCAGAGTTTTCAGATTTTGCCAAATAGTAAACACCCTTCAGCATATTATTATGAGTAATACTTATTATTATAAGTAACAGAAAATAATTCGGAATACTTTGTTACTGTACATCCTCACAAATATTATTTATAATGAGATTCATGTAATACTGATATGTTGATTATTGTCAGTTAAATAATTAAATTAATCATTCCTTCATGATCTTTATTCGAAAATTTTTCTTCGATTAATTTTTTCCTTCGATTATATCTTATTCCATTCAACTTTCTGCTAAAAACTTTAAACAAATGAAATTAATTAATTAACGGAATTATTTTCTGATGTTCTAATCCTCTGCAACGAACATGCTAATCGAAAAAGTTTATGACGAGATTAACATTGATTTTAGAAATCGAAGGCGTCGGTTTCATAATATACTTTTTTCTTTGATTTCGGCAGACAGAATGTAGTTTAGAAAACTACATGTATCGACACTGTCAGCAATAGCAGGAACTCCGGGGTGGCGGAGTATCGCGCTCGTGACATCTTAAAACTTTTTGATGTGGTAACGGCGACTTGTCCACCGTAGCCTCCATTCTGCGCATTACACGATCTAGTAAAATTTCCACGGCGCGTTCAACATTTTGCCCGGTTGCAGCACTCGTCTCCAGATAAACCAAGCTAAAAAAAGGATAACACGATAGAAACTCAAAAATAAATATATTTCTTTTTTAAATAACGTTACATACGTTTTACTATTTCTGACTTGACTTACCCGTGTCTTTCAGCAAGATCCCGCGCTTTATGTTCGCTGACGACGCGTTTGTCCTCAAGATCAGATTTATTGCCACAGAGAATTATGTCTGGGTCATCACAATATGCGTGTGTCTACACGTATATATACATAAAAATATGATACATTAATTCAATAAACGCAAAACTTTCCCGAGAAAATTATACTAGATTACAGGAAAATTTTAAGCAAGACAAGACATTTATTATTGAATTCTGCAATTACAGAACTCAAGCACGTTTCAGATTAAAAATTAATTTCTTATAGTTCAAGAATTAAATTTCTTGTACTTATTAATAAATTTTGTTACAGATGTTTAATTTTTAAATTAAACGATAACTTATAAGTATAGAAAAAAAAAATATATATATATATTCACATAGGTATCATGTTCTAAATATACATTTTAAACATATATACGTGCTATTATAAACAGTAGTATTGATCACTACCTAATTAAAGCATTATGGAAGAATTTCCATGTGTTTAATTTCTATAAAATGTTACATCAAAGAATTATAAAGAAGTAATCATTCAAAATGTCACAGACAAAAAAGTAACATATTCTTTAAAAACTTTTAGATATTATTTCATAATTTAGTTGTTTTTAATTACCATTTTCATTTATTATTATAATAATTATATCATTCTTTATTATTATAAAAATTGTTTATTTATTATTATTATAAATTATATCTTACTGTAAATCTGTATAATTTTATATACTTGAATTTTCATATTTTTATACTTCTCCATTAGATATGTCAAATAAATAAATAAATGCAAAATTGCATTATCTGATTTTTTCAATTAGGTATACTGAATTACGCTAGTAATTTATTTTAACAATAAATATCGTATTTGTTTAAACAAATTGTACATTAGTAAAAATAGTCAATTCTATCTACATACTTTATTTTCATGCAGCAAATAATTATTAAATTAAATATAACTGCATTTCGGTATCACATAAATGTTACAATGACTATTAATACAAATATTATAATACATGCAGTTGACGATAATTCAAAAGATAGAAGAATCGTTAGATTAAAACACATGCATCAATGTGCGACATTTATAAATAATAATGCTAATAAATGACAAATACCCGAAGCTGCTCCAGCCAGTTTCTAACTTCGAGAAACGACGATTCATTGGTCAGGTCAAAAATTAGTAGGAAACCCATAGAATCCCGATAAAAGGCTGTGGTTAGACTTCTGAACCTGGATATTAACAATGTTAAGCTACTTGTGTGGAAAGTTAGATTGGGAGTCTTAATCCTCTGTTTGCACATGCTGGATGCAATATCATACATATTGATTAGAACTATACCTATACATTTTTTCTTTGGATCTTTCATCTTTGGAATAGTTTGTATTATTTAGCAAGCTTTCACAGTGACGTAATTGAGTTGAGATATCATAATGCAGAATATAATACAATGCAAGATCACATTCTTATATTGGGTACCTTCTAAGCGACTTAATACAACATAGTGATCACCTCATCCTTGTTTAACATTGACGAACAAGGATATAATGATGCACTATATCATACCATGTCATGTGTGGAAAATATCCATTGTCTCTATCATGAATATAACATAAATATGCAAGTATATCTCATTCATTTGTTAAAATTTAATGCTGATTTGTCAAAGTGCAACAAATGCATGTTAATTATTGTACATTGGTTTTCCTGAAAATGCTCCTAGATTTCTCTGGTATATTTACCTTTCTTGACCAGCTGTGTCCCAAAGTTGCAAGTGCACTCGTTGGCTTCTACCATTTTCCGTTTGATATATCTATAATAATAAATAAAATCTTTACTTCTCGATGCATTTTTATTTAGCTTGTGTGGGATCATTAATTATTCAAAAACTGCCATCGCACATGTTTTCAAACACGCAAGAGGCTTTCTCAAAAGTAGACTTTAAATGATCAACGCTATCAAAAAAGTAGTGTCATTCTCTCACCACTCGCTTCTCCTTGAAATCGATTCCAACAGTGGATATGAATCTGGAGTTGAAGGTACCGTCTGTATACTGATAGAGAAAACTCGTTTTGCCGACGCCGGAGTTTCCGAGCGCCAGGAACTTCACCAAATAGTCGTAATTCATTCTGTCGTGAACGCCTCGGTCGAGAATTGCACGATGGTCCCAGAGAAGATTGTCAATAAGACGTGTCGAATAAATGATCCAACTGGAGGGTGAATGATTGTTGTCGAACGTCTCTCGTTATCGACGTCAACTATCAAAGGCGCGCGGCTATCAACGTGGACACCTGTTGCCAATGTTGCCTACGTATGCCACTTTCAAAAGGTCCGCGCCCTTGTTGACGCGGCACGCCGTCAAACTACGTCGCGAACCAGGCAATCGTCTTCCAAAAATCAATCACTCACTGTGCCCGAGCTCGTGTCTCCAGTCAAATCTGACGCGTGTCAAGTCAGCGCACCCCCAATAAACCGCAACCCGATCACCCCGCGATTACGACAGATCGTGACGTCCGCGACGGCAGACGACAGACAGGCCCGCACTACCCGCGCAGAAGCAATGGCGCTGCTAGCGCGTGGCACAGGGCTGTCAACACCGCTACAGGCGGAGACTAATGCCCATTTCTACCAACGTAGAATTAACTTTAATCTCGGTTCAACTTACTCTTTGCTTTTTCTAATCTTTAGAAATATACGTTGGTAGAAATGGGCATTACTCTTTGTCTTTTTCTAATTCTAAAGCTTAGAAAAAAACAAAGAGTAAATTAAACCGAGATTAAAGTTAATCTACGTTAATGGAAATGGGCATAAGGGTATATTCACATAAAGAAAATTATCCAATCACATTTTACGTGTGTCTTTATAAGAGAAATGCAGTTGGATAATTTTCGATATTATATCTCAGAGTTCTGATTAGATGGCTCGTTATTCCCTGTTGCCTATGCCTATTGTGTTTAAATCTTAACACGTAGTACATTTTCTATAGAAAGAGAAACATATAGTGTTTTAAACAAGGAAAGATTCCATTTTACGACGCGAAACAGGCCGTTATTCATAGTTGATTCTTGCATTTAAGACCGGCTTAAGTACAATCTTAAGATGTCATAAGTCAATCCGAGGACTGTATTAGCATTTTAAAACATTACTTAAGATAGTTTTTAAAATAAAAACGGACTATTAATATCGCTCCATGTTTAGCGTTTCACAGTTGGCAGCCTTTTCTCCTGACGCGACATTCCTAGACAGAAACGGCGGAGATTTAGAGAGAGATGTTTATAAAGTAAGCACACCATGTTATTCCTTCCACTATGATTTGATCTCTTTATTACTCTGGCTGTGGTCAAAGTCTCGCTACAAATGCTTTGAAGCATTTGATGGACCAATTAGAAGAAAGAATTTTACAAACTGACCAGTTAAAAAAGCTTCAAAGCATTTGCAGTATCGTACCTTCAGTACTGTACCATAAAAATTGCATCCATTTTAACGTAATTCTCTATGCTATGATTTTATCGACAAGGTCAGAAAATGGATGTAGCCACGTAGTTTCCAACCAAAAATGGATGTACTGGCGATTTCGACGGTGACAAGAAAAAGGCAAGCATAGCCTTTCTTAAGTTTCTCTCAGTTTCTGACGGAATCAAGTGGAATCTGGGATCAAGAGAGAGAATTTAGTAAGTACGATAGGCATGTATAAACATGTATATTTAATAACAAGTGAATATATTGTTTCATTCATTCATTCATTCTATTGTATATATACGTCCCGATTTTCGTTTGCTTTTATCACGCAACACGTGAATTTTTTAATTCATCGATTAATCGCAAATATAGCTTTTACAAGACGAAGTCTACATTTGTCTATAACGCGATTGATTAAACGATAAATTGATATCTTAATGCTTAATGAGAATGAAAGTGGTTGTTTACTGTGCATAGTTGCTGTACTGGATTCTATTTCTGATGATGCTACTCAGCTACTGCGTGTGTCAACAAAATATAAAAACAAAAAAAACACGTGATGTTAATGTATGCACATCGGTATTATTTTTGTTATCGATTATTGTATACATAGATTAGGTTAGATTATGCTCTAATAAAACACTGTTTTTAGTGGATAAATTGTCAATAGTAGGTAGGCAAGTACATTGATGTACTATCGATCCATGACTTAAAATATGATAAAATAGCAGAAGAAATGAATGTAAAAGTTGACGTCGAATATTGGTGAGTGTATGTCCACAATCATTTAATTTTAATAGAATTCTTCATTAATCCATATTATAATCAACAGGATTTAAGTTCTCTTTTTAGATATAAAAGTACAGCTTATTCTTTAATCCTAATGTTAACATTATATTTATTTATATTATTTATAGAAATCATAAGAAAGAAATAATTTAATTAAGAAATAGAGCACGTTATATTATATATTAAGTGAATAAATTTAAAAATTTTATAAATATTCTAGCAAGATGTTTAAACATAAATTATTATATAAATAATACAATTTATAATATTAGAAAGATTTTTAATATAAATATTTATATTTATCTGGAAACTTAAGATTCCCTTAAGCAAGGAAAAAATATTTGATCTTTGTAACAATACTTAGCACCACAAAAATATTTTTGGACACAAGTTAGAATAGGTACTTATCTATTATATATTTTGAATAACTGACTCTAAATTTGTAAGCTGTTTTGCTTCATTATATTTTTAGATAATTGAAAAGAACAGCAAATCTATAAAATTGAAACATTTAAGAAAGAAACAAAAGTAAACGTAACATTAAAATACAGTTGCAGAATTAATTTAAATTTTGATAAGTTAAACAAAGTGTAAGAAACAAAAAATTTTTCTTTACTAATATTAAATATTATTTTAGTTTAACAAATCATAAAACAAATCAGTTAAAAAATTATTTTTTCATAAATGTAATTAAATATTCAATTTTTATATTGTGAGCTAGATGCATGTTTATGCTTAATAAATTTGCTAACGATTGTCATCATTTTGCTAAATCTTAAATGTATGTCTATTTAATACATTTTTTAATATAAAAATTTTTAATTTGGTTTATTTTTTGCTGATTAATTATCAAATAGAAGTTTTTTACAACAATTATTATTTTCATTTATAATTGTTAAAGTAAATAATAAATGTTTTTTTTTTTAAGTGGTCGTGGATATTGGGAAGTTTGCCTTGTATCATTTCCATTTATTTAATATAAAAGATAATATAAATTCATTTAATATAAAAGAATATATACTTATTGAAATTGTTTCTTTAAGATTTTTGTAAACTATATAAATGAATATAAAAGAATATTAAACGTACTTTTTTAAAAGACTTTTATTTACAAATATATCTTCTGACTAAATAAATTACTATAATTTTGCAGTGGTTCGTGCGGGCACAAGAAACACTTTCTTGAATTGGCAGAGGAAATAAAGAAGAATGTCCCCAATGCCACTGTCTCTGGTACAGCAGGAAGGCAAGGCAAGTTGCAAACAGAACACGAATATGAAACATATAATCAGAACTAGAGTAAATACAAAACACGAAGATCGAGCAAATGAAAATCTTATAATTGTTATTTTTAGCCTCGTTCGAAGTGCAAGTCAACGATGAGCTAGTATACTCTAAACTCGAAACTCTCGCGTTTCCAGACTTTGGTGCAATTGCGGATATGATCAAAGATGTATCTGCGGGTAAACCAGTGAAGAAAATTGAGCATCAGACTGCAGACTGTATATTATTATAAACACATTTTATTATAAATCAGGTACAAAATAAAAATCATTTTATTGATAGAGGAAAGGAGGCACATATTCTTTTGCCCTCTTATTCCATAACCATAATCTTTTTTCTTCTAGTTTTTTTTATTTTTTTATTTTATTTTATTTTTTTTTAAATCTCTTTGTGGCTAACAACCTTGTATTAAAGTAGCTAATATATGAATATTTACTGAGTTATTTCAATAAAATATAACAGTATTTTATTGATTATTTTCATAATCCCTCCCTTCCTCTACAATAGTACTAAGTACTTAATAGAATAATATAAGATTCTTCTGTAATTTGCTCAGGATTATACGTGAAGTTCAGATAATCATTTAGAAATTATTAGGAACAGTAAATGTGATCGCCAATCTTAAGCACACCCTGCGTATTCTCCAATCTAGTTAAATAGATTCCAAATCTCAACTTTCCGTGGAACTTTTCCGCTAATGTTCTCAATGGTTCGATAGTCTTTTTACCAGTTGTTTGATCAATGCATATCATTTGACATCTTGTGCAAGGACCATTTATCTGCAATTAAATAAATGCGTTATAGCAATATACTTCGGATTAAGCTTTGTGAATATAAAAAATTCATACTTTAAAGTTATTATTTCCGATGCGAATATGTTCCCATTTCATTTCATCAAAAGCTTCGCTGCCTTTCACAATAATGTTTCCTCTGAAGCGATGCACAGCTGTATCTTTTATAAAATCTAAGTCATGAGATATCTTATCAATGAGCCATGACACACTTGCTTCGTTTATTGCTAAATACTGTGCCTGACTAGAAAATGATAACTCTGTCTTATCTAGTCCTATAAGAAAAAAATAAGGAGTTTACGTAATCATAACTTTGAACTTGAATATTTTGACATTTATACCTTTCTTTTGTCTTCCGTGACTTTGTCGTACTAGCCTAAGATTTGGTTTACCAAGTGCTAAACTCAACCATTCAGAAACTTCTGATCCGCAATCAATACCTTCTACTCTGCTTTCACATATTCTACTTTGACATATAGGATGTTTTATTGACTTTCCATAAATATTTTCTAAAGAAATTTCGATCATTGGCATTCCTAGAATAATTTATTATTATTATGTCTAAATAACGCTACATTGGAGGAAATGTTGGAACGAAGGCAATTATCACGAATTGTAGTGCAACAAAAATTTTCGAACTTGGTTAAAGGATTCCAACATTTTTTTTTTTACAAAATTAAGATATGTGCAAATAAAAAACCCGATGTATTTGATTTCACAAGAAAATCGCACAAAAATGTAAACATTTACTTTTTGCTCGATAATTATTACCTGAAGTTAAAGCTTACTTGATATAAAAGTTCTATAATTTATATGAGTAGCATAAGTATCCACCTCGGATTATTTGAACAATATTGAATTTGTAGATTGAAAGAGCCTAAAAGAAAATATTTTAGGTTGAATGTAATTCACGTGTATTATGTTTACTTAGCAAAGAATGATAAACAGAGCAGTATCTTTAGTAAATATTTCAGCTTGCAAGAGCACTGCAATATATCAGATAAAGATCTAACACGTTTAGAGTGATCTACACGTTTGTGTGAGACAAAACGATAATGTAAGAAACTGAGTTAAAAAATCTATGTTATCGATATCGAAGTTTAACCGTCGCTTCAGCATTCCCTTAAATTGCAGATTACTAAATCTACAGAACTTAATCATTATTACCTGGATATGTTAGTTTCATAATTTTTTGCTTTTTAACAATAATCGGCTTCAGCAAACATAAATTCGTATAATGTTTTTGCGTCAAGCAAGTTCCAGAAGATGTCATTATCATCCACTCTCTATCATATTCTAGACCCTTCGAATTTAAATTCCACGAATCTGTAATTTCGTATGCTCCACATGATTTGATAGGATATATAAATAACCGTTGTAAGATACATTTATTTATTTGCGTATTTATTTTATTAAAATTTATAAAATTTCTAATATTATGATCAAGATTTTTATTTTCATTATGGAAATTATTCTGAAAATGATTTACATTTTTTTCGTTTTTTATAATACATGAAACAGAATAATCTATATTAGTATTGCAAAAATTCTTATATATATGATTTTTTAAAATTCCCATCTTGTGGTCTTTCCACCATTCGGGAAATTTTCTGATACATGGTTTGTCAATGAAACATTTGGTAATCATGAGTAAGATTGTCTGAACATCCTCTATTGTAGACATATATCCGAAGGAAATTCTCACTGCTCCAGTTGGTTTCCCATTTATTAAATCTGCGATACCACCGCACGTATATCCCGCCTCGTAATTTTGAAGAATATCTTTAGTCGAGAGAGATAAATGTCTCTGACATGCACCGGGATTACAAAAGCAGCCTGTCCTTAGATGTATCTTAAATATTGCTGCCATATTTAGAACTTCCATGTATCCTACATATTCACCATTGGAGCGCATAACATTAAATGTAACAATGCCGCCTTGCGATTTGCGATCCTCATAATCAGAATCAGAGTAGAGCTTTACGACTGGTTTGTCATTACAATGATGTAATGTTAACAAGGAGTGATGCAGAGTTTTAGCGAGTGAAAACACATGTTTTGATATTTGATCCATAGTTAGTTTTGAAAGTATTTCAAAGCCATATTGTAACGATGCGATAGATAGAAATGGCACAGTTCCATCTTCAAACCTGTAAATCAAATTGTTTCAGATAACCAATATGATAGAGAACGCCTGTTTCAGATAATTTTTTGGAAGTCATGCTACTCTTACTTACCTTTGATACAATATTTGACGTTTTCTATGAAATCTTTCAAAACTCAGAGCGATATCCACAGTACCGCCACCGTAATACATTTTATCTAGAACATCTGAGCTTTTGTTTTTAACCAGCAGAGCGCCAATACCGGTGGGATAGCCGAACATTTTATAAAATGATAGACATACAAAGTCTGGTTTATAAATAGACAAATCCAATTTATTCGTTGCCGCGAAGCTAGCTGCGTCGAGTAGAACATACCATCTGGTCGATGATTTTTTAGCAAAAACAGAAAGCGCCCCAGCATGCGTATCACTGATCCATTTTAGGGGATATTTCAATCCAGAAAAATTACATTGCGCAGAATACACAAAAAGAGAATTACTGTTCCGTTTTTCGTTGGAATCATGAATAGTAGTTGAATGTTGACCGAGAACTTTAAACGCCTGATCGTGATTTAGGCAAATGACGTCGGCTCCTCTTGTCGCGATTACATCCCGCATCCCGAGAACCGAAGTGTGATTGTCCTGTATGTAAACAAAACTTCCCGAATGCGAGGACGTTGCTAACTTGTTGTTTTCATCCGTTGTAAAACGAAATCCTTCCGCGATTATCTTTAAACTCGCTGTGGCACCCGAGGTGAAGATGACACTGTACTCATCAGGATTCGTGTTGAAGTGACTTAAAACTCTAAGAATAATTATTCAAATCAATTGTAAATTCGTTGTTATATTATAATCGTCCATTTATCTGTGACTCTCACCGGTATCTCATACGTTCGATAATGTCCTGCGTCAGCGAACTCCC
This sequence comes from Acromyrmex charruanus, assembly GCA_017607545.1. Classification (NCBI taxonomy): domain Eukaryota; kingdom Metazoa; phylum Arthropoda; class Insecta; order Hymenoptera; family Formicidae; genus Acromyrmex; species Acromyrmex charruanus. The sequence continues at coordinate 56,380 of JAANIC010002283.1, forward strand.
GGTGGAATGAGGATTTGTATAGAGAGAGCCATGCAAATCGGCACTAACATTTCTGATCTGCGTATCCGAATACAGAGTTGTGCCCGCGTGATCCACGTAGCATTCGTCTAAGGATCACAGAAATAATCTAGCAGCATTTCTTATATAACATCATTCATATGGTACGTTTCTCTTGTATTAAATTAAATTTAAAATATTAAATTGAAGATCATTTTTTTATATAAATGTTATTATTAATCTTATAGTGATAAATCAATAATCCAGTATTGATTTTTTAATCACGATAGAAATATTTAATATAGTAAAAATAATGCAGAAAATACAATGAAATATATTTGTAAAACATTTTAAAGTTATCGGACATTCTTTCATTAGGATCTTTTGGTCAATTTGGAATATATCTTAATGAAAACGTCAAAGCATCTATAATTTTTATTTCATTCAATTAATGAAACAAAGTGAGAAACTAAGAAACTTCGAGTGAGAAAAAGTATAATACAATTAAGAAAAGTTGCATATCATCTAAATTATCCAAATGTATGACGTAACATAGGCACATCAATGCACAGTGCAGGTATTATTCTTACATGTACCGTCATTGTGCAGTGATGGCGCTACGAGATGCCTTAGACACAGAAATAAATCTTTTGGAGAGAGGAAGAGAGAGAAAGAGAGAAAGACGATTAAAAGAAGTATTATATTTTTAATTACATAATACTAAATTGTCAAAAACGTTTTGAATCACCTTCCACCGTTTTTATATTCAAATTTATTTTTATATATAAATTTATTTAGAAACCACAACAATTATTCTTTAAAATAAAAACCATTCGTTCGATAACTATTCGTCACTATTATTACCAATACTGTCAACTGTCGAATTTCATCATCTGATGAAATGACTCCTTAGACGCGAAGAACTCACGACAGTCTATCTCAACTTACTCAATAGTTTGAATCATATCCTGGCAAGAAAAGTTTCATTGAACGAAATAAGCCATAATCAAACTATACAAGATCAGGATTATATATCGGGTGCGATAGGACTTATAGAGCCGTTTAGAATAGTGTCTAATTAAATTCAACAGCTAGCAGACTGGCAACGAATAGTTATTGCATGATAGTTTTTATTTTAAGGAATAATTATCATTGTTCTAAAAAAATTTGTAAAAACCATTTTTATGTGTAAAATTCAATGAGTGATTTAGAATCTTTTTTGGCCTAGTAAAATTATCATTCAGTTGAAAGCAAAATTAACAAAATTAATATACCTCATACATCACGTTGAGCTCCTAACACTGCTGCTATTTTAACTATTGATACTTATGCAGTTTTAATTTACTTTTTATACTCTATCTGAATGTACTCATTTCTATACACGGATGACTAAATCTACATACAAAATAGATTCAAATCTATATATAAAATAGACGAAATTTATTTAGTTTAATATTATTTAAGTTTGAAGTCACGAAAATATTTAAAATTTAAAATATAAAAATATAATAAAATATTTAAAATTTAGAAGAATACGAGAAGTGAAATTAATTTCTTCAATGACTCAATGACTCACTCACACGAAAACCGGCGGAAAGAGTGTCCGGAAACTTTGAGACATACTGTACAATAATAAAGTCTCATTACGTAAATAACTTATAATGATGTCATGTCCTTGTCATGTCACTGTCACGTAGTTGAACCATGTATCAGTAAAATCATTTCTATTATAAATGTGAAGATTTCAAGAAACCATTAATGGAAATGCATCGATGTCTAATAAATTACCAAACTAGTGGTTTTATAAATAAAGCAATAAATCAGAAGTCTGTTTTTTGTAACTGAACTAATGTACACTCGTACTTAAAATGAAACTGATACATATTTCAACTTTTGAAATTTAACGAAATTTTAGTACGGATTCTAGTCCTTCCCTGAGCATCTCACCTTTAAGCCTTGAGAATTCGTTCGCGAGCGATCGCACGGTGGCATCATCGTAAACCGGTGTAAATTCCACTATAATGTCCATCATGGCTATCGATTTGCGTACCAAATCTTAGGAGCTTGTAGCACACACTGAACTCCAGAGGTCCACTTCCACTATCGCGACAAAGATTAGAGACACGCAAGCTATTACTCAACCGGTTTTTAAGTTTCAACTACAGTAACTATACATCGTCGCAACCAAGTAATGACGTAAAAGAGATTGGACGGAAGCAATCGTGGACGACGTGGACACGCGCGACTGCTCGCGCGGCGCGCTATTGTCGCTCGCATGTTCATGTTGTAACGGAGTAATTAATGCAGATAAAGGCCCAATTCCAATGTAGGATTAACTTTAATCTTAATTCAATTTACTTTTTATTAGGGATGCACTGGATTTCCGGTGCATCCCTTCTCTTTATTATTTTCTAAATAAATTAAACCAAGATTGAAGTTAATCTTACATTGATGGAACCAGTCTTTTAAAAGTGTCCGTGCGAAAGGCAAATATCGTTATCGAACAAGAAACTTGCGTCCCTCTCCAACACGATATCTATTGTAGACATATGACATAAAAAAAGTTCTGATACTTTTTGTACGTCTTTATCGCTTCGTTGGAGATATACAAATTCGAAAGTAAATAAATAATACTTATCATGGAATTGCATAACAAGAACATTATCAATGACTTACTGTATTTTACTTAACTTTGTTATATTTGTTAAATAATATTTTATAATGGTTAAAAAAATTATAAAAATTAAAATAGTGAATAAAGAGCAATGATAGTCGAGCAAGAAGTCAGTGTTTAGTGATGATAATTAAATATATATTTCACATGAAATCAAATTGACAAAAATTCAAATATGTTGGCTATACTTACATCAAGCTATCTTCCCAGCTAACGCTAAATATTTCTTAAATATTCGTAAAATGTTCCTAAAATCTCAAAATATCAAGAATATTCTAGAATATCTCAAAATATTTATAGAATGTAAGAACAACATTTAAATAATACTATGTAGTTTATAGTAAAAATTACTTCGAATCGAATTAGATAGATGTTTCTTATAGATTTACAGATGCTGAAAATAATGTTGCAATTGCAGTATCTTTAGGATAAATTTTCCCACAAACGTGATAGAATAATTTTATTTACACATTCATTTTTAGCGACAAAAAATCTATAAGAATATTTTCTGGAAAAATTTTTTTCTCTGCAAGACTTTGTCCGTTCGTGGTTTAGAAAGAAGTTTAAATTTATCGGACAATGTACTAATTAAGTAATTAATATTCAATATTCTCCTACTTTATTCCATAATCCTAATCTTCTTTTCCTCTTTAGTTTTTTTATCAATTACATTCTGTATATGCAAAGAACTTCTACTTATAAGCATAATTAATATCATCATTCTATAGTTAGTAAACTTGTATTAAAAGTAATTATGTCAAATGCATATATTTCTACAGAAAGTTATTTCAATAAAACTAAATTTCCATAAAATTAAATTCCCTTCTTTTCTTTATACAATACTAAATATTTAATAGAACATATTAAGATATATTACTTAATGGAACATATGAAGAAATTCTTTTGTAGTTTGCTCGTGATAAATTTCAAATAATTATATAGAAATTATTAAGAACAATAGATGTGATCGCCAATCTTAAGTATACTCTGCGTGTTGTCCAATCTAGTTAAACAGATTCCAAATCTCAGCTTTCCATGGAGCTCTTCCGTTAATGTTCTCAATGGTTGCTCGATGGTTTTTTCGTCAGTTATTTGATCACTTATCATTTGACATCTTGTGCAAGAGTCATTTACCTACCATTAAATGCATTATAACAATATACTTCGGATTAATAGCTTGGTCAATATAAAAAGTTCATACCTTAAAATTGTTATTTCCAATGCGAACATGTTTCCATTGCATTTCATCAAAGGCTTCACAACCTTCCACAATAATGTTTGCTCTAAATTGATGTACTATATCTTTTTGACAATTTAAGTCATCAGATATTTTATCAATAAACCATGATACACTTGCTTCGTTTACTGCTAAATAAGATGCCTGATTAGATAATTCTGCCTTATCTAATCCTATAAGAGAAAAAAAATTAGTTTTGTATATAATATAGATAATTACAACTTAAAACTTTGACATTTGTACCATTCTTTTGTCTCTCACGACTCTGTCGAATTAATCTAAGATTTGCCCAATGCTAAACTTAACCATTCAGAAACTTTCGATCCGCAATCAATACCTTGTACTTTACTTTTATGTACTCTGCTTTGATATTCCATTGACTTTTCATAAACATTTTCTAAAGAAACGTCAATTGTTGGCCTTCCTAAAATAATTTACTATTATTTATGGATTGGATACTAACTAGTTAAAACGTTAAAAGTCACATAAACAGTTAAAAAGTTAATAACTCTTAACTTTATTTACTTTCAAATTTTAATTTATTAACTTTTCTTTTTAAATTAAGATTTTTATCTCTCTAATCGCGCTAATATTTCATTTTTTACAAAATCTTAAACATTAAAGAATTAGTTTAGAAAAAGCTAAATGATTATGTACTGGGCGCGATGCTCGTAGTGCCCACAAATGAACATAGGTTGGATCTGCATTACACATAAAAAACGCTGCCCTGATGAAAATAAAAATCGGAGCATAAATCGAATGTAATGGGAGATTAATAGAAGCGTAAACGAAACTTCTAAGAGGTGAAAATTGAAACAATGAAACATAAAAGAGACGTTTCTTCTTTTACGTTCCGTTGTTTAAATTTTCGCCTCTTAGAAGTTCGTTTACGCTTCTATTACTCTTTCATTACATTCGACTTACGGTCCGATTTTTATTTTCACCAGGGTGTCAATATTATTGTGTCATATTATCCTTATTTTATGTCTAACAAGCAATAATGAAAGAATAACAACTTTTTATTTATACAGGGTGTCCCGAAATTTGAAGAAAATATTATTACAGTATGAAACTTTGTAAAAAATTAAGTCAAAAAATCCTCTACCATTTTGCAATTTTGGCAATTTTCCAATTAGAAAATACAGAAAAGCTAATAAAAAATTCTGGAAAAATTCTTAGAGCTCTATAAGAAGAAAATAAATAATTTTTGTTTCTTGCTGTTTTTTTGTAAAGTTGATAATACTTGAGTAAAAAATTATTGAAAACCAATATTCAGCGATATTTAATATCTTGTCAACTATTGTGAAAATATATTACAAACTGGTAGAGGACTTTTCGGCTTAATTTTTCACGAAGTTTCACGCTGTAATAATATTGTCGAATTTCGGGATACCCTGTATATAATTGTCAAGAATGTGCTGGGACGATCAACACAAAGAAGAGCACAAAATTACTTACATTTTTAAAAATTATGTCTTATTTTTCTTTTATAATGTAATATTTAAATATGAAAATACTTACGTAAAAATACTAAAAATCATTTTTTTTATTATACAAGAAATATATTTGTTACTTTATATAATTTACAAATAAAATAATATTTATCTGATGATTTATATTGTAATTGTTTCGTTATTTTAAATCAATCTGATTTCAAGAAAAATTAGTATAGTCTGATTTCATAAAAATAATATTTTTTTAAATTAACTTTTTATTTAACTTCAGTTAATTAAATCTTAATTGAGTTCATTCAATTTTTAACTTAATTAAATTTATTTTATAAGATATTAACTTTGACTTAATTTAGTTTAACTTTGCTAATATAATACTACAAAGCTATTGCAGAATACTATAATTTATATTCATAAAATGTAGCCATTATTATGTACCTGGATATGTTAGTCTCATGATATTTTGTTTTCTAAGAATAACAGGTTTAAGCAAATATAGATTCGTATGATACTTTTGCGTCAAGCAAGTTCCAGAAGATGTTACTATTGTCCACTCTCTATCATATTCTAGACCCTTCGAATTTAAATTCCACGAATCTGTAATTTCGTATGCTCCACATGATTTGATAGGATATATAAATAACCGTTGTAAGGTACATTTGTTTATTTGCGTGTTTATTTTGCTGGAATTTATAAAATTCCTAATGCGATCAAAGTTTTCATTTTCATTATGGAAATTGTTCTGAAAATTATTTTCCTCTTTTTTTGTAATACGTGGAATAGAATAATCTACATTAGAATTGTAAAAATGCCCATGATTTTTAAAAATTCTCAATTTGCGCTCTTTCCACCATTCAGGAATTTTTCTGATGCACGGTTCGTCAATAAATTTGGTAATCATAAGTAAAACGGTCTGAACGTCTTTAATTGTAGACATATATCCGAAGGAGATTCTCACTGCTCCAATCGGTTTCCCATTTATCAAATCTATTTCACCACCGCATATATATCCGGCCTCGTAATATTTAAGAATCTCTTTTGTCGAAAAGGATAAATGTCTTTGACATGCACCGGGATTACAAAAGCAGCCTGTCCTAAGATGTATCTTAAATGATGCTGCCATATTTAGAACTTCCATGTATCCTACATATTCACCATTAGAGCGCATAACATTAAAAGAAACAATCCCTCCTTGTGAGCTACGATCTTCATAATCAGAATCACAGTAGAGTTTTACAACTGGTTTACCATTACAGTGGTGTAATGTTAATAGAGAGTGATGCAGAGTTTTGGCGAGAGAAAATACATGTTTTGATATTTGATCCATAGTTAATTTCGAAAGTATTTCGAAGCCATATTGTAATGACACGATAGATAGAAATGGCACAGTTCCATCTTCAAACCTGCAAATCAGGTTGCTTCAGATAATTATTTCAAAACGCTGTTCTTACTTACCTTTCATACAATATTGGACGTTTTCTGTGAAATCTTTCAGAACTCAGAGCGATGTCTACAGTACCGCCACCGTAATACATTTTATCTAGAACATCTGAGCTTTTGTTTTTAACCAGCAGAGCGCCGATACCGGTGGGATATCCAAACATTTTATAAAATGATAGACATACAAAGTCTGGTTTGTAAATAGACAAATCCAATTTATTCGTTGCCGCGAAGCTAGCTGCGTCGAGTAGAACGTACCATCTAGTCGATGGTTTTTTAGCAAAAACAGAAAGCGCCCCAGCATGCGCATCACTGATCCATTTAAGGGGATACTTCAATCCAGAAAAATTGCATTGCGCAGAAAACGCGAAAAGAGAATTACTGCTCTGTCTCTCGTTAGAATTACAAGGAGACGAAGGCTGACTGAGAATCTGAAACGCCTGATTATGATCCAGGTAAATGACATCGGCGCCTTTGGCTGCAATAACACCTCGCATGCCGAGGACCGACATGTGATTGTCCTGCATATAAACAAAACTTCCCGAATGCAAGGACGTTGCTGTCTTATTATTTTCATCCGTCGTAAAACGGAATCCTTCCGCAACTATCTTTAGACTCGCTGTGGCGCCCGAGGTGAAGATAACAGTGTACTCATCAGGATTCGTATTGAAGTGATTCAGAATTCTGAGAATAGTGATTCAAACTAATTATAAATTTGTTATTATATACGCGCTCATTTATAGCTGCAGTCTGCAGCTATGATCTCTCACCGATATCTCATACGGTCAATAATGTCGTGCGTCGGTGAATTCCCAATGGAATGTGGATTTCCATAGAGAGAATCATGCAGATTGGCGCTAGCGTCCCTGACCTGCGTTTCTGAATACAGAGTTGCACCCGCGTGATCCACATAGCACTCGCCTAAGGAAAAAAAATATGGAAATAACAGCATTTTTCAATATCATTTGATACGTTTCCTTTGTATTCAATTAAATTTAAAATATAAAACAAATGTAAAAGATTTGCATTTGTTATCAAATAAATTGTATTATTAATCTTTATGCACGCTACATTTGCCGTGCTGCAAATGTTGCCGCATTTACAGTATAAGAATACATATATACGGTTATGATGTATTTATGTTTCTAGAAATTTTCTGAAAATAAATAAAATTTAACATATAAGGTACCCAAATTCGTAAATCAAAATAACACGGCAAAAAGTTTCCGAAAAATTAAGTAAAAATGTTATGTATAACGTTTTTATTTTAAGGAGTCGTTACTGAGACGTAAGGGTTTAAATATAATCAATTATAGATCACATTTAGACGACCACCTGCCATCTATAAATTACGCGTGCGATAGTATTAGTAAGCGCACCCTTCAGCATTTAAATATTATCCGTCTGATGCCCATTTCTACCAATGCAGTTTAACTTTAATCTCGATTTAATTAACTCTTCATCTTTTTCTAGTTTTAAGAATAAGAAAAAAATGAAGAGTAAGATGAACCGAGATTAAAGTTAATCTACATTGATAGAAATGGGCATAAATGTAATTCTAAGTAATTCGCTATATTTTATAATTCCTATTATTTCACAAATTATTGCTAAAATTAAAATTTCAAATAACTTTTTTTACTTGATTTTTTGAAAACTTTCTTAATGTGGTATTTTAATTCGTGAATTCCGAAACATCCCATGTATGTATCTCAGTATCTTGAGGGTGCTCAGTGAACAGTTGTACCAGTTATAGAACTGAATGCAATTATGATTGTCTTTAATTCTTTGCTGGATCTAATTGTAAGTATAGAAATCAATCTCAGGAATGGGATGTAAGCAATGCCGTTACTTTTATCATTATCTTTTATAATAACGATTTGATAATGATATTGCAATTTTTTATGACGGTAACGATAACTAATTAAAAGCTAAAGTTGCGAAAAAGTTTTAAACTTGTCATCATGCGTTGTTTATTGAAAAAAAATAACTTATTACTTAATTGTAATAAGTTAAAATAACAAGTTGACGCGTTACAAATTAATGAGTTACTTTTTTAAATAAATAACGCATCATAATGACAAGTTACTTTTCAAAAGTGACTTTCTCAGTCTTAGTTATCGTCATAAAAAATTGCAACATGCCAAAAATTGCATTATTGCCAAATCATTATTATAGGAATGGTAAAAATAACGATTCCCATCTCTGGAACTAATTAGGTAAAAGAATCACTGTTCACTTACTGATCAATCTTCTTTGCTGAATGCAGCCATTTATATGTAAGAGTCCGGTTCCATCAATGTAAGATTAACTTTAATCTCGATTTAACTTTCTTTTTATATTTTTCTAATTCTAAAAATTATACTAAGGCCGATATTCGATTCTTATATTTAAAATTGTTTTAAGTATAGTTTTAAGATGTCATAAGCCAATCAGAGGACTGTATTAGCATCTTAAGATAGCTTTATAAAATAAGAACGGATTATGAATATCGCTCTAAAAAAATCCCCTCCTCCAATCATCTTACCTTCAAGTCTCGTGAATTCGCGAGCGAGTGATCGCGCAGTGGCATCGTCGTATACGGGCGCAAATTTCACTATATTCTCTATCATGGCATCCATCATATATCGATCAATTTCGTGCAAAATCTTAGGATCTTGTGATGTACATCAAACACACTGAATTCTATAACTGCACTATCGATACGCCGAAGATCGGAAATATGACAATTCGGAAACAATTGTTCAGTTTAAGTTTCAATTACAACCGCTGCGTACAAAGATTAATAACGTGAAAGAAATCGAACCATCAACATATATTATAGGCATTCAATACTATAATTTCACTACTATGGTATACGCTCACTAAGTAGCTAAGTAGTGCTATTTGTGAATAGCAATTTAACATAATTAATTGGATCTAAAGGTAAAATAATCTCATTCAACTTGCCACTGCTACTTAGCTTTTACTATTGAATACACTTATTATTCATAATATATATATGAACAATTAGGATCGCGATTTTCCTCTAAAAAAGAGGGAAAAAGAAAAAATTAATATAAATAAATAGAAGGGCTACGAACCAGTTAAAAATAAATTAAGAACATTTAATATTCCGAAATAAATATAAAGAAATACAATAACAAACGTTTCGACGCCGATCGGGTCATTCTTAAGACACATTCAAAAAATTATAATATTACATAATTTTGAATGCGTCTTAACATTGAGAATGACCTGATCGGCATCAAAACATTTGTTATTATATTTCTTTATATTTATTTCGGAATATTATGTATAAATGTATTCTTAATTTATTTTTAACTCGTAACTTTTTTATTTATTTATATTGGAAAAGAAAAATTTATTTAAAAGCACTATTTTGTTAATTAAAATTTTATTGAAATATTTTTATTAAAATATAGATATCCTTTTTTGTTAA